>JADRCD010200412.1:28960-45566 GCA_019843815.1 Montemys delectorum | reverse complement strand
ATATATATATATATATATATATATATACATATATATAAATGATTTGGTGTTGTGAAAGCATGCACTTATAATTTTCTTTGTCTATACTTGGCTAACTGTAGAACTGTTTCAAGTGTTATTTGCTTACACTTGAGAGATCCATGTGGTTCAACATAGGATACTATCATGTCACAATAGAGCTCCTAGCACTCATCTTGAAAGTGTAAGGACTACAGATAATGCCTTTGTAAGGAGCTGTTGTGACTTTGTATTCAGTGGATAGCACAGTCACATCAACAAGTACAGCCTCATGAGCTCTCAGAAGAGGGTACATTTATGGAATAACCTGAACAATGTTATGGCTTCTGTCTGACTCTGTGAAGTGTGCGCATGCATATATGCATGCGTGCATGTATGTTTGTATGAGTATGTGTGTTTACATGTGAGCATACATGTGTTTATGAAGTGGTGAGTGGAGATGAAAATAGCAGAATAAATGAAAGAGACAAAACATGAGAGAGTGAGAATGGAATCTAAAAGAAAGAGAAAATCATTTCAGCAAACACAAAGAGTTTAAAGAACCTATTGTCACATTCATTTGCTGTGTTTTGATCATACACGCTCATGTTATTATAGACAGTATGGGCCTATAAAATGTAGAGCATGATCATGGGGGAAACAGGTTCAACTGGGTTCAAAGTCTAACCAGCAGTTTATTGGCCGGTGGTCAAAGACAGGTTATCTAACCTCCAGAAAATCTCATACCAGCATCTGTAAAATGGGGGGGGGGGGGGGGCGCGATACTAGCCACCTCTTCAAGTCTTTCTGAAGGTTAAATACATAGAAAAGCATTATGCCAGCATCTAGTGAATGTCTAGTAACTATTAAATTGCTGCAATGCCACTCAATTTTAACAATTTTATTTTTGACTGATGATCACTTCACAATGCTTGGATAAATAATTTTTCTTTAATATATTTAGATCATTAAAATTGGGTCATGATCAGGTCAAATATCATGTCTTGATGCTGTTAGGTCAATTTTAATGATTACTAAATACAATATGTCTTTCTCCAAGAAAAGCAAAGCCTTCATAGGTCAGATGATACTTTCAAAATTAGAAATGGGACCACAGAAATAAAAATAATTGTATCCTTGACTTTTAATAAAGTAATTTACTGTAAGTTTTGACTTTAGATTGACTATTGTTTAACAATAATAGTTTCATTGGGATTTCAGTTCAGAAAAAGAGACAGATGCACAGAATTGGAAGTACTTTGTGACAACAGGCTCTAAATTTTTTGAAGTTTTTCATTTGTTTAAATCAGCACTGCCCTATGAGGGGGTCTATCAGCTTGTCTTGTTTGTTTTTTTATTTCACAATTTGGTTGTATGTAGTAATAGAATTACTTGTGAAGAATGAGTGATATTGTAGTCATCTTATGTTGATGCATAAGCATGCTTACCTATAATAGCCATCATATGGAACCTGCTGAATAAGAGATTGAAATGTTTAATCATAAAGATAAAATGTACTTTTCTTTGGAAAGTTAAAAAAAATAAGTAAATACATTTTTACAACCCTTAGTTGGGTGAGTAAGTATGCACTCTAGCTATAGTTTACCTTCCTTGGGCAGCGAACAAATAGACTCAATTTAGGTATTTTCATTCATGTGAGAAGAAATATAAAGCATAGGAAATGCAAAATTTTACTCATGATTTTAGCATTTGACCTATTAAAGACACAGTCAGGAAAATTTCATACAACCTGGACTATTCTGGTGCAAGAAACTAGTTTCCCACTTTTGGTTGGTTTTGCATCCACTTAATTTCTCAAAAACAAAAATCGTATTTTGATAGTAGGTAATGTTGACAAAGCTTTCCAAGGTATACAACCTGGGGAGTTATGTCTGCTTGAAATAGTTCTCCTGCTTTTGAAAAATGAGCCACTGATGTGCACCTTGCATTTCAGCTTTCTTTTCTAACCCTGTTTTAAGGCCTGGATAAAAGAGTGCTCAGCGCAAGGAATACTTGCCGAGTGGACTTCCCTGTGGTAAAACAGCATGGACAGCTCCCAACACTGCAATCAAGGACGCCTCTAAAAGCTTTAATTTAAAAGTAATAATAATAATAATAAGTCTGCATGAAGATGATGGAGCCCTCTAAGGCATATGGGCTTAGAGAATTATTCCCATCTGCAACCCCCTCCCCCTACTCAGTAGCCCTTTCCAGGGTTATGATTACTGGAAAATGGCTGTTAATCACCAGGACTTTTTTTTTTTTTTTTGACTGCAGCTGCTTCAGTCAGACTCCTAATCTATTAAACAACTTTGTCTCCAGTTTAAAATTTGCATTGTATACTGTATAGAATAAATTTTCATTGTAATCAGAGCATCCAAGAGAACTTCCAGATATGATTTATAGCAACACATTTGTTTGTATGTATAGACTATAGACCTCTCTTCTGCTATCGAGCCAACTGTTTGAACAATACTGTGGGTGATCAGCATAAAATGAAATATTACAGCATTATTGAATGCAAGCACCACTTACAATAGTCACATTAACAAGAGTTTGAATTGAGGCATCCTTCGCACTTGGCAGAATAATACACAATTTGAAAACTTAACTCAGATAGTTAAATTTTCACTTGAACCTGAAAGAATTTTTCTTTTGAAGTTTAGTGAGCTTGTACCAAACCACTAGGTGTCTTTGTCAGCATTTGTGCTTACTGCATTTGACATAATTTTAATAAATAATCCACTGCCAGAGTCAACATTCAATGCTAAGAGAGGACACAACAGCACTGACTTACAAAGGATTCTTTTAAAACACATTCTTACATGTAAAATTGACAGGCTACAAGAAGTGGTTGGACGATGTTCATCATGCTGGAAAGAATGTTTCAATTAAAGTTGAGCACTTTCTCTTCCAGCTCTTTTTTTTCTCCATTTTTTATTTGCTGTGCCAAGGTATCCATGTGCGTTTTTCCACTGTCATCTGGCTCGTTCCCAGCAGATGCACACAATCTGTTCCGCTGTCACTAACAGGGTTTGGTTTATGAAAAGAATGTGTCAGAACATGCCACTGCAGTCACTTTTGCAGGTTTTAAAGAGTAACTGAGAATATATGCATTGCCCTACTTTCTTTGTCCCATCCCTAAGATCTCCAAGGAACTTTTATACTAGACCAAAAGCTTGCTTTCAGACATTCTTGACCAAATCTTTACTTTTTATTAAAAATAAAATCCTAGAAATTCAAAAATGTCTTTAGTGGTTAAATTTAAGAGCAGATTTTTTTGAGAGTGTTTCAAGTAAACCAAAGATGGTTTTGATAAAATTATCAATTTTCCAATTATGTTTATTTCCTACATAATTAAATACAAGTCTACTCTCATACTAGACTTGAACTTACTATTCCACTAAGTCATAACTTCATAGCTTTGTTTAAATTATTCTCTGACAGAATAATAAAGAGATGGTCATTAATAGCAACTACTTAATCTAATAGAAAACATTATTATGTTAATCCCAAGTAGTTAAGCTATCAAATACAATCCCATGCTTTATAGAGACGATCACCTTCCAAAGAACATTGGGATGTTCTGTTTTACATATATTCACATTTTAAATACAATACGTAATTTTTCATGAGTGGAATTCTTGTTCAATAGGTTTCTTTATCCTCATTTATTCTCAATGAAAATTTTAGGTTTATGTTGTCTTCAGTGAAAATAATGTTTCTGCTTTTATATGAATTCTTAATGGACAGTGCATACTTCCCTAAATTAATAAACTTAATTATAGAGCAGTATTTTTTTAATTTTTAAAATTTTATTATTTTTATGTATATATACTGTATGACTATTCGTATACCAATAGTTACTGGACAATATTTATATTTTGTTGAGATTTTGTGGTATTAAATTTCAGAATTAAAGTGTCAAATATTACTTGAATGATAATTTTAAGTTATTAAAACAGCTGTAACAACCTAAATCTCAGAGAACTCAAACTTTCTTAATCAAAGTTTAAAAGTCAGATGACCTAAAAATATAGATTCAAAACTGTATAAAGAAATGATAATATAAGTGATCGTTGATAAAATACATATTTAGAAAACCTAGCTTTTCTTCTACAGGAAATTTTGTGAAGTACACTTCAGGTGTCAGAAGTCCTTATATTGAAAAGTTAATACCATTCCATAGAAAACTTTTGAAGTGTAAATTATGTTTTAAAACAGTTCTGCACATTTTAAGAAGGAAATAGCTTACAGTTGGAATGCATTGGCACTGCTATTACAGCATATAAATTAATTGCTAAATTATCTCTATAGAGTTAAACCAGACAGCTCTTAACGTTTTCTTAATTCTTAAAGTAAAAGGAATCCTGCTATTCTATACTTAAATGTTGATTTATGCATGCCTATCATAAATAGATTTTATAATGTTTTTGATGAGCATAGTACACATATTTAAGGTGAGTCATAAAAGCTGGGCACAATAGCACATGTGTGCTATTCAGAAGTGAGGAAAAAGGATCAAGTTCAAGGTCAGTGTGGGCTACATAGCAAGACAGCTGATGAGAGGAGAGGAAGGGTAAGGTAAGAAGAGGGGAGGGGAAGAGAAGAGAGGGGAGGGGAGGGGAGAGGAGGGGAGAGAACAATTAATTCTAGGCTTTATTCCTTTTTCCAATAGTTTAATTTATTGATAATTTTACATGTCATATTATCTCACATTTTAATTTGTGGGTACTTGTATTTCTTGAGGTTTGGTGGCTCTGATATGTGTGTTGGCACCAAGAGCTGAGAATCACAGGTGAACTAATAAGAGATGTTTGGCTGAGTCCCATGGAATGACCTGGCCCCACCCTCCTTTTCTTTCTCTGTACCTGTAGGAAGTGAGGTGCAGAACTGTTGTCAGTTTGGGGACAGACTTAGACTAACCACTCCTGGTGTTGAGGAAGATGTCATGTGGACACAGGGTAATTAGTCTTTATTCTCCTATGAAAAACAAGATTTCAGGGCAAAACTCCATGTGTGAATTTAGGCATCCTGAATCGTTAATCCTAAAATCTTCTGTACATCACTCACAGCATAGAAACCATCTTCAATGTCATTAGGGAGAAAAAGGTTTAACCCCTTTTAGCCTGATTCACAGAAGTTGAATATTCACAAATAGGTTTCGACTTAGTGAAACACTAAATTCTCCAAAAAAAAAAAAAAAAAAAAAAAAAAAAAAAAAAAAAGCCTTTCTTTTAAAAAGTAATGCCTTCCTTCTAAAGAAGTAATCCGATTTCCAATCTAACTTGAGTCTTTAAAACTAAAGCAAGTATACTTTCCAATGTAAATTACTTTCTGGTTACTTAGAGGAGCTTTGGAAAATTTTCATCTTAAAAACACTTAGAGTCCTGCTAG
This sequence comes from Montemys delectorum, assembly GCA_019843815.1. Classification (NCBI taxonomy): domain Eukaryota; kingdom Metazoa; phylum Chordata; class Mammalia; order Rodentia; family Muridae; genus Montemys; species Montemys delectorum. Next base: position 40,172 of record JADRCD010200412.1, on the reverse strand, counting down.
TTGCTTCAAATTCCAACAAGGATGGGTACTCAGCTATTTAACAAGAGTGGGAAGATGGTCCTTCCAACAGATGTAGGGACACCTTTCTTTGTGGTTAAGATGTCATACTTCATTTGCATTTGCTTAGTCATAGGTCTTTTTAGAGCAAAGATAGATCATTTTCTAAAACTGTCCCCATAATATGTATTATTCATAGAATAAGAAGGCTTTCCGTGTCTCTCACTGCACAAACACACCAGAGGCTCTGGCTACATGGGTAAAAGGCTGGACAGCAGTGACCAGAAAGCTTTCCACTAAGCTTTCTTTAGAGAATTTCAAGACAGTTGTATTCTTTTTCCATCTGCACTGGCATATGCTGCCCAGTTGGTTTTCAGTACTTGTTGGCTTGTATGAAGTAGGACTGATCTATAAATGTAATTGATACTTTCAACTGTGACTTAGGAATTCTGATTCTACTTTTCTCCACTGTCACTAGCCAACCTATCTCTAATAACTCGTGTAACATTTAGGCTGCGTCAACAGTTTGCATTGTTAATGTACAGGAACCATGTACTGCAGTTGTTGTTGGTAGTAAATACAGTGGCCAACGGTTTTTGAGAACTTACTCTTAAGTACTATATCTTAAAACTCTGTAAGTTCCTTGCTTTATTTATTCTTCAAAATTTAATATGTTCTTCCATATTACTGCTTTATCATATTACAGGTGAAGAAACGGATCCATAATCTTTATAGTAATTTACCTAAGGTTATCTAGTAAGGGCAGCACATGAACCTCCAACCACGGAGTCTCCAGAGCCCATTATCGTATATACTGAGTTATGCAAAATCCTACATGCATCAAACCTGCTAGATAAGAAAGAGGGTTGTGTCTATGACATCTGAATTTTTTTATGGCTGGTTAGGGAAAACTACTTAGTAATTCCACAAAAACAGAAGACATATGTCTGTGAGCTTTCTAAACAGAAGAGAAACAAATATTAGTCTGACATACAGTTTCATATTGATAAACTGAATGGAGAGCAGTTTTACTGACAGACCTCTTTGTACAAGCAGTATCTGATTACTGTTTGTGAAATGTACTTTCCAGTTACAGTGTGAGCCTGATTGACATGTGAACATGTAGCTGTTCATCATTGTCTCCTGATTTCTATTTTGCTTTTCATCTCTTGAGCTGTTCACTTCCAGCAATTATTGTAGTATAATATTTTTTATTTATTTGAGGATTTGAGTTATTAGACAAAGTCTATTCTGGATATTAAATGAATATCAGGAATTATTTAGTTAATTGAATTAGTGTGGTGCATATTCCAGGAAATTCAAATTCAAACACACAGTCTAAGGGTTTCTTTGTAGTTTAAAAAGAAAAGAAACAAACAAAAAATTCTGAAAGCCATAGTAGATTTGAAACAAATAGTGACAGTTTAGGATTTCTTATATTTAAAAATTAATATACATTGTTTATTCACCAAATATGGACTTTAAGTTTTAAATAAAGTATTGCTGGGTTGAGTAAAGGAGCTTTTAAAGTGGAAAGGGAACATATTTCTTGATAATATTTTACTGTTAGCAAACAGTATGAACTTTCTTTTCTCTGAGAAACAGTTTTTCACAAAAGTATTGCCATAGTGTAGGATGGAAGTGAGGACAGAATCTGGTGGAGGTCAAGTGGGACTCAGGTATTTCTGAATTACCCAGTGTATAAGCTTAGAACTTCAAAATTAATAACTACAGTATTTTTAATGTCATGGGTTGCTTGCTAGGTTTTCACAGCTCACGTTAATAACTACATTTGCTTCTGCTTTGTTTCTGTTTTGAAGAGAAAGAAGTGATTGTTTGTCTTACTAAGAAAACAGGAAAAAACCCTATGTTCTGTATTTAAAAATGCTGTTGTTCTCTCTCTCCTCTCTTTCCGATACTGCTCCCTCTCTCCCTCTCAATTAAACCTCTTACACGTGGGGAAAAAGAAAGAAAGAAAAGAAAAAGAAAAATGCTTTTGTTATTAATGTCTTTTGAAGATTTTGGTGTTGTGTGTTATTTGGGATTAATGTGCTTCAGAAATAAGTAGCTCCCTCCATCACTCTGGTGCCTGCTGTCAGGGGGGATTTGATCTTCTCTGTGTTAGTCACTAGTAATGGTCAGCACCCACTCATTACAACAAAACCATTAAGGCAAGTAGTTGCCTCTGTTTCCTAACACAATTCAGACTAAATGCCTTGACTTCCTCTTTTAGAACTTTCCAATTATAATGTACACTCTTAAGATGCCATGGACCACTACATTTATTTTTGGAATTTATTTGATTTCTAAATATATAGGAAAGAGTAATTTATCACAAAAGCTTTAAATTACTGAAAGCTTAAAGAGGCATTCATAGTTATTGGATAATTCTAAAAACGATAGTTACATTAAAGTTATTAGTGATAGTTTCAAAGCAAGACTGATATGAGTTACCTCCTTTTAAAAGTTTTCAAAAAAAATTAATCACCCAAGGACTAAAACCAACAAATGGTTTCTTATAAACAGAGTCATTCAAAATTTGTGTGATAGTGTTGATCTTGGGTGTCTGTTAAGAATGAAAGGTAGACCATGAAGTTGATCTTGGGTGTCTGTTAAGAATGAAGGGTAGAGCATGAAGTTGTCTTTGTATAATTAGTTTAGATATAAAGGTCTCAATCCTGAGTAGATGAGAAGCTTTTCAAAAACACGATACCAAGATCCCACATCCAGATTTGGATTAAGTTGAACTGCCATCTGGGCATTGTGGCTTTTTAAGCTGCTTGGGTGGTTTTTATGTAAAGACTGGCTTAAGAATTCCTAGTTAAATGATAAATATGGATTTTTTTAAACTTGGGCATGCGACTCAGAATGGAGACATTCTGAAAGTTAGAGAAGCAAATAAACATAGTAGTTTGGGCTCCGTTCCTACATTGTATTCTCCAACACTTGCTCATGAACACCAACTCTGAACATTTAATGAGTCAGTGCGGTCAGAAGATCGCAGAGGGTGACTTCTGGGCATTAGAGGTACGGAGGTGAAAGGTGACAACTCTGGCCATGAGGAAATCAGTCTCATGAGCAAATGAAAATGCTAAGTGAACTTAGAAATCCCATGTACTCAACACAGGTAATATCAAAAGAGAAGTCAGAGCTGTGTGATGAAGTGTTCAACTCTTTCTATACATAACTCCTCAGGTTACTCTTTGGTAGAGGGCATCACCTAATGTGACACTTACATGATGAAATCAAGCCCTGGTCTCAGCCTGAAAAAGAGAGTTTAGGCATCCCGTGCCCCCAAGAAAGCAAAGGGTTTCATGTGGTTTTTATGATGGGCCATATTCTCAATTATGCTTTTCCATCTTAAAAAGCTGCTCGGGCCTTGCCTACAATGTTAGTTTCTTTTGAGTTTCAGGGAACTAATGAAGCTGTGAAGATGGGCCGGAAGTAGGACAAGCGTGGCTAATCCCTTTCTATTCTCTGGTATGCCACAAAACCCTCCCTGTTGGGGTTCTCGAGATAACTTGGAGGACTGGCTCCTGTCCTCCCACTCCTGCCCTAGTTCCTAGACACAGCTGAAAGGAAGGGTGCCTGAGCCTGTTCCTCCTCTGCAATCCCCTGCTTTGTCAAAGGATGTAGAGCAGGTTATGAACAAGAGAGAAAAGCACCAACAGAGAGATGCCCCAAGAATCCTTTACACAAAGAAACTCAACTTTTATCTCATACAAAAGTAATTTAAAAAAAAAAACAAAACTTTGGCCAACATTTTCCTTTTTCCTTCTTGTTCTAAAATTTAAAAAAAACAACAACATAAAATAAAAATAAAAATAAAGTGCTGAAAAGATATCTTATCTTCAGGAAAAGAATCTTGTATATGTTAAAGGAACCCTTAAAGGTATGCTAGTAGAAGGGAATGTGTCTTTTTGAGAGCTGATTCAATTTCTTACTTTTAGATATTCTCTTTTTTTTTTAACTTGTTTGGAGATTATAATATAATTATATAACTCCCTTTCCTCTTTTTCCTTAAAATCTCCCATACACATTCTCTTCCCATGTTTCAAATTCACAGCTTCTTTTGTATTTCCTTACTAATACATATGATACACTATTTTATGTTACACAGTCTCAAGTACATAAATGCACTGTGTTCGCTCTGTGCATGGCAACTTGTTTGTGTGTTCTCAGGACTGTCTATATGGAAGGCAATAATGAATTGTTCTTCCTTGCAGAAGACCTTGTCTCTTGCTCCTAGCATTCCTTAGTTACCCACAGTCCTTTGCCTGGGGTTAAGACCTCATGAGCTTTCCCCATCCCTGGTAGCCTGTCTATTGGTGTCTAACTGCAGAATTTGGAAGAAAATAAAATGACTTCTTAATTTATAACAGAATTATCTCTTCCATAGAATCTTTCCTTCCCAAGTTTATGAGACCAGCTGCCCTATTCTAGATTCTAAATTATTGGCATTGCTGAAGATGAAGTAACAGGGGAAGTGACGAACTTTATAAATAGACTGCCTAAAATATTTGCCATGAGGGGTCAAGATGTAGGCGAAGCTAGAAAAAGACTTTAGCTTGGGGATTAGCCAGAGGCCAACAGTTGTTAAGTTCCCAAAACTTCCTTAAGAAAGAGACTAAGAATCCCTTTAAGAACATATTTTTTTTTCTCTTCATTGTATAGTAAGTGAAACCCAGGAAGAGGGAGGAAGGTTTTAAAAAAACTACCTTTTAAGCCAAAATTAGGTCATGTCAACCACAGCAAATTGGAAGCTCTACTTAAATTGTAGCCTTGCAGGGTTGTTGTGGATCTTCTTGTTATCATGCACATGGTGAGACTGATGTCTCCGGATCGATCATTGGCTGCTGGCTCTGCTGAGCAGGCCTGTTCTGCTGTCTGAATCTGACTGCCCAGCCTAGCTACACAGACTGTGACCCGAGGCTGTGTCTGGAAGGTAGGCAGTAGACTAAGGCACTTGAAATTTTCAAACAAACATCCTGTATTTTGGCAATTTCTAAAAACGAAACAACAAAACACATTTCATCCTGCTTTTATGCTGCTAGAGGAACAAAATGTCACTGAGGGACTAAGGGACAGATAGTACAGCACAGCAAATAGCAGGCAATGTTGCTCTGTAGGACAGCTCTGCAAAGACCCATCTTATCCCCGAAGGACGAGGAAGTAGAAACACCTGCGTCGTTCATTCCCTTATGGCCCTACCTCTCTGAGGGGATGGAATGGCTCTTTCACTGGCTGTAAGAAGAGCAAAGACAGTCAGAAGTTTCTCCATTCACCCAAGTACTTTACAGCATGGGAATGTTGGATCCACTGTAAAATGCAAGGTTTCTTCCTTTTTATAAAAGGAACCCTCAGAACACATTTCACTGGTATTTTTAGACATCATTATAGTGTTGCTTTGGCCATAATCGAGAACTATATTTCTGTTACATTCAGGGAACTCACAATTTTTTCTATTTGAAGATTTTTAACAAAATTCTAGGACCTATGTGGTTTACAAAACTATCATAGCATTGCCTCACAGAAGGTTTGTTGTTGTTATTGTTGTTGTTGTTGTTGTTGTTGTTGATTTGGGGTTTTAGGTTTTTTCTTTTGGACTTATTCCTAAAGGAGCAAATACCTCTGCAGCTAAGAGAATCTTATAGATATCTTTTATCTGTTTATAGATATCTTATATCTGTGGCATATCAACAAAGAGTTTTCCTCTCTGAGGATAAATTTCTAATATATATAATTGATTGTCAGTGAATTTTCCACTGTTGGCTTTTCATAGAATAAAGTCTCCGTAGTTATGTAACCTTCCACCTGCTGTTTGCTGGGGCTGAGGGATTGGGCAGGAGACTGAAGAAGTAAGTCCAGCTTGGTGGTAGAGAACATTGAAGTCACAGTTATTTAGAGCAGGAGCTAAATGTGTAAACAACATTATCCCCTGGTCTCCTCATATGCCAGTTCTATAGTCTTGAAAATAAGAAATTAAAAAGCCTGGTCTGTACTGCGTGAGGATTCTGGAAACACTTCACCTATTGGTACACATTCAAGAAAGGTCTAAGGAGAATGTCTTGTGTTGCCATTTTTGGTGTCCCTAGTATGGTTTATGGACTATATTCTGTCATTCTGTTCCCAGTAATACCAGCACAGCTCAAATGATAAATAATTGTGTCTAAAAATATATTACAATTCATGTAGGAAATACAGAATTTATTTTCCTCGGGGACAGCTTTTTTTAATTATTATTATTTTTATTCACTTTACCTCCCAATCACAACCTCCTCCTCCTCCGAGTCCCACCCTTACAAGTCCCCCATCATTGCCCTTCCCCTTGCCCTCATAGAAGGGAAGCCTCCTTGTATGCCACCCCACCCTGGGACATCTAGTCCCAGCAGCACTAGGCACATCCTCTCCCACTGAGGTCCAACCAGGCAGTATAGTTAGAGGGGAGAGCATCCAATGGCAGGGAACAGATACTGAGACAGCTCTTTGGGGACAGTTTTAAAATGGATGATCTGAACTTACATATTCCCATAGAAACCTATGGCATACCTCAGATAAAAGTTCAAAGATTTGTAAAGGGCCATACTAGTTCAGTAATACAAATAGTTGAATTATTGCTTGAGTTTGCTTTCCTTGGTTCTATTAGCCAGAGATCTCTGATGGAAAAGTAAATGGCTAGAAAGAGATCAGTTTCTAGATTTCCAAAGTATACCCCATGGCACCCCAAGCTCAGAAGGTAGCTCCTTCTTCAGAGAACGTATTTCCTAATATCACACTCCTATGGGAGCATCCTGTCTCATGTTCAGGTAATGACAATGGCCACCAGAATCTAAGCATGGCGACAGAGTTTTCTGGCTTACAATGTTGTCACACTAAGCTGTTCCTGTTTCTCAGTGCACATGTGTGGTGCTTGTCATTCTAAATGTTTACTACCTATCTCTAGTTGACCTGACAGACACCTGATGAGAAGGCCTTTCTTGAGAGCTAACTGAGCAGACACTAAGGAGGAGATGAGAAGAAGACTAGGAATTGGGTGAGCATGTGCTAGCCAGGATGGAGCAGACGCGTCATCAGGCAACTTCAGATTGGCTCCTTCGCGGCTAAACATTCCTGCCTTGCTTGTGCCCCAAGTAACGTTTACTGGAGTACTTCATCATAATGTCCCAGGAACATTTTATGACCCATTGCCTGTAGTTCCTAAATTTAAACTCTTCCATGCACATGGTTGATAAGCACTTAATAAATGAATAAGCAAATAAATTGCCATCTCCTCTTTCTAAGCTCTGTGAGTTCTTACTCATTTTGGTCTCCGGAAATACTTAGGAAGGTGACCCTGCCTCCATAGATATTACTACCTGTGCAGCGCCAACGACCCTGACCAGCCATCTTTAAGGCCTGGCAGCAGCGCTCCACAACTACCAGTGAACGTAATTGAATGAGAGGAAAAACAGGCTTGTGGGGAGATGTGATTTAGAAACTCTTGTGAGAAGTTAGTGTGAAGTGATTGGCGTGTGTATGGAGTGATTCGAGTATGCATGGAATTATTTGCACATATAAAATCGTAACTGGAAGAATGAGAAGATCCTGACTTGCCAGGAGTATATATGGATATATTGATTTGATTTGAATTAATTATTCATATGTTAAATTTTATTATCAAGAAATCTCTCCATTTTCTGAAATTAAGTGATTAGGGAAAGAGTATTTTGTTGGATAGGTTGTGAGTCTAAAAACAGAACTCCATGTATTTAAGCAAAACATTCTTATTAGTGTTTAATTAACTTATTTTTAATCAATCTTTGAGACTTCGTTCTCTGCACTATATTGCTTGAACCATGGGCTCAGGTACTTCACAGGGAGTCTGACTGAAGGAGATGGACATGCATTTGAGGGACAGCACATTATTATTAACTGGACTTTCAGATGCTTATCACACCAACATACTTTACCCTTTTGTACTGAAAACCCAACCATAAAAAGCTAGTGTAAAAACTCATAATTATAAAATCTGAAATGTATAATTTTATAGCATATTTATACCTTTATCCTAAGAATGGTGATGGTGTTTTTTTCTGAAACATGAAGTAAGTTTCTTCAGAAATAAAATACTTTTGGATTATTAAGAAAAAAACCTTAATGACTGGAAATATTTTAAATTACTGCAAAGTGTTTTATAATGCATTTTTAAACATAATTTAAAAATGGGTCAGAAGTCTGAAGAAGAGTTCCAAGGGTTCCCTTTAATCCGTGTGGTCTTTGGAATTCCTCAACAAGGACAGCACTGGGCCACAATTCTTCCCAGGAGCCTCCCACTCGGCTCAGTTCCTTCCTGCTCCTTGAGCCACTTGGGGGAGTGGTTCATAACTATTCTAGAATGCCTCAGTGTATTCACATAGATACTAAAATTAGAATGAATCTCAGTTCTCTACAACACAAAAGTAAAGCCCTGAAGACAGTTGTGATTCATTGCAAACCCCTTTTCATATCACAATAGAAATAATGTCAAGATTTGTAACTTCAGTAACCATGATTCTTAAGCATTTAGTGAAATGGTGTATGTACAGTAGCACTAGAAGATGAAAATACAGTATAATGAACATTGTTCTTAACTCATATTGTATTTCAGGCTCTTTGAGCTTGGGGAGTATACCCTATTCATCTTTGAGTCTGTTATGCATAATAGTTTTTCCTTAATTGTTGAAGCAAATGAATGAAGGATAATAATTGTCCTATTTCAAAATAGAGAAACTTGGAAGAGCAGTTGAAGTCATTCCTCCATGAGCCTTTTCTGTGGAGTTGGCTTTCCCGTATCTTACTTCTACAAGATTTTGTGTATATATGGTGTTTGTTGGTCTTTAGCTACTATTAAAATTAGCATTTAAAGTGTCTTTCTCAGTATGACAAAATGTCAGCTCTTTGGAGTACAGAGTTTTATTCATTTTTCTATTCTGGTTATACAGACTGGTGAATAAGTATTCTCTCAACTAATAAGTTACTTTTTGCACCATCTCTAAACACTCGACAGGCTAAAGGATTTTTATCATCATTGCTCTAGGAACGTGTAGCAATAAAGCCTATGTCATATCATGGGACGCATGAATTATTATTTTATTTTTCTCAGAATTTCCAATGCTTAAAAAGTGTTAATTGCTATGACTCTTGTTTATGTCACTAATAAAAGTCATGAGATAATTGAATGATAAGTGTTTTGATATATACATACATACATACACAGAGATATGTAGATACATAGATAGGAACACACATGGATTCATTTGAAGGCATGTCCATTGCTCCACTGGGAGTTTAAACTTCATCAAATATTTTCATGTGATAATCATCTAAATTATTCCCTTAAAAACATAAGAAATTCCAATACATAGAAAAAGGATTTGTATCTCTTGTACACCCTTTGTAAAATATGCCTTTTACTTATTCCTCTGTCAGCATCAGCAGATGGTGAGAAGAAGACTCAAAATGATAATTAAATCATGAAGACTTACTTTACTAGAAATCTTCATATCTTCTGACATATCATTGTTTTAATGATATTGTTCCCTAAAATTATCATCAATTGAAATTTTTATAAATTTCATTTATACAGATATCTCTAGTCACCTGCTTTCATTTATACTTACTTACTACTGTTTTGAAAGCATTGGCTTGCATATCTAGGCATTATGTAGCTAACAGCACATTTCTTCTTAGTACTCCTAATGGGAGATAAGTTAGTTACCATATGTACAAAATAACTGCTCAGTAATTGTCTCTTGTTCACTAGGAACATCTCCAGCCTAGAAAAGCTGTTATCCAGTAGATATTGCTGCCTACTGCTTAAGAACACCATATATTCTCATTATCACTTGAAAAATTAATTGATTACATTAAATTCTTTGTTAAATACTTTAGTCCAGAATTCAAATGAAGTGAACATTGCCTTGAACTATCTTGCACAGAAATTGACTTTAAAGTATGATTCTACTTTCATGAACTGGTCCATTCATGCTCTATATTTCAACTTGTGTCTCAGCTACTGATGCCTTTAGACCTTTGTTTTCTTGTATCTGTTAATAAAAATAGCTTTAAAATTACCATTCTATGCAGAAATAATTTAAAGTTTAAGGAAAAAGGATGTGAATTCTTAATTGTTAACCAGTGTCAAAGATACACTTTAGCATACAGATCTAAGATTGTTTTAGTCATATTTTATATCAAATATAATAGCAATTTAAGCTATTTTTATCTTTATAATGCTTAGAAATACAGAACATTCCATATATAGTAGTGCCCATACTTCACTTTCAGTGATTTAATTCCCACTTGTTATTATGGAATGTTACAACTTAAACTGTAAATGTATTTTGATAACTTGCTTTTATTAACGATACTTAAAGCATTTATGGACTGAGACTGATTGTATTGATTGCATTACAAAGCTTCAAGAAATAATCATCAGTACATTTTAGTGTAATTAATGCTTTAGTCTTCTTGAAGTGCCTAAAATAGATTTCATAATTTCAGGTACTTGTGGCAAATATTATATTCTATTCACATAAATGTAAATGTCTTAAGTTATTTAAAAGTATGAAATATGGATGTTTACATTGCTAAACATTTAGGTTTTATACTTTAAACTTTCCAGATGGTCATCCAGAATGGGAATCATTTTTAAAATAGTGGTTTGTAGAAATGCTTCATGTTTTTAAATGATAATTGATTAGCAGGTAGGATTTACAATAGAGAAATATAAGCATTCCTTGCAATAATTGTTTACACCAAGACAAATTCATAAAATCTGTAAAAATCCAGCATAAGTTGTTTATGCAGAGCGAGGTTCTGGAGTTTCTACTGAGTACCCACTGAGGGTGATGGGCATCAATAGAAGACAAAATAAAGCCTTGGCGCATCACAGCAACAAAGTGAAGAGATGGCTTCTTAGTGGGAAAATGCCTTAGATAAGTTATTCCTTGGACATAAAGATCTCTGTTTGGAAAAACTAAACATCACTGTCGCTGGGTGTACATGAGGCCTAGAGTCTCCATGTTGAACAGAAGGTATGTACTTGTAGAGCCACCTAATACCACAGGGAGCCCATGAGGCCTGGAGGACCCGCAGCATCAGAGGCTGCTCTGTTACTAAGCCTTTCCTAATTCCATAGAGAGAGAGAGAGAGAGAGAGAGAGAGAGAGAGAGAGAGAGAGAGAGAGAGAGAGAGA
>JADRCD010200412.1:0-20331 GCA_019843815.1 Montemys delectorum | reverse complement strand
AAAAAAAAAAAAAAAAAAAAAAAAAAAAAAAAAAAAAGAATGTTTTATATAAAATCTAGTAGGTAGGTAACAGCATAGTATTCCTATTTTTTCTCAAGAGATTGAGAGGTGACACAGGGAGCTACAGTTAATAGCTCTCTTCTTTCCAATTCTAAATTCAGTCTGTGTGATTTCCATCCCATGGTGCTCACTGCATAAGCACAAATGAGTACAGCACCATTTAGTAATAATAACTGGCCAGTGGGAAATTTTTCTCCATATTAATAATTAAGTATAGAGAAAAGATAATAGATATAATCTCAGTTCTCCAAGATTCTTAATTTTGTCTGGGATGGCAAACTCATCCACCAGTGTGGAAAATATTCTCCCAAACACACAAAATTTAATGGGACCTACAGAAAGAGTGAAGTCAGTACTTTTGGGGGTATCATTAAATGGCTAAAGATTCCTATGCAATTAGAGTGTTTGGAAAGATAGGATGGGAGAAGCTGGGTGGCAGGAGAAAAGATGCAAACTTAAAAGAGGTGAGACAATGAGTTGGTGCTTTGAGTTTGTGTGCATGTGAGTTTGGGTAGTGTTGAGACTGTTGCTGTGTAGCCTCAGCCGGCCTCAGACTTCATGCCTCCACCCCCTGAAACACTGGAATTACAAGCATGCACCACCACACCCAGGTTAGACTTTTCTTCTTTATGACTATGTATATTTTTGGTTTCTAGAGCTAAAAGCAAGAATATAATTTGAAAGAGCTTTGACAATGAGGGAAAAAAAAACTGAAATAGGGAACGATTAAAAGAATATGTGAAATTCAATCCAGACTTCAAGTTTAGGGAAGGAGGACCTGTCTGCCAGGGCTCTCTCTCTCTTTCTCTCTCTCTCTCTCTCTCTCTCTCTCTCTCTCTCTCTCTCTCTCACACACACACACACACACACACACACAGCAGGCAGGAAAGAGAGGCAAGGAAAGGCAAGGTATTCTGTGAGGGATTAACTGAGGGGAAGAATTTCCTGGGTCAGAGCTGTGACATATCAAAATAGTTCACTGGGGAAGCTTGTGGTGCTCCTTTTCCGGAAGCCCTTAAAATAGGAGAGTTGGAATCCTTGTGCAATAGTTTATCTACAATATTATCTAACGGTGGGAATGATGATATGACTGAGTCCAGCCATTGCCGATATTGACTCAGAATGCCAATGTTCACCTCAGCTGAGTAGAAATACAGATCTATGCATTCCCACTATGAAGAAAGAACACTCCCCTCCTACTTTAAATTTTTTTCTTGCTTGGTAAATTATTCTTTTATGTAAAGATCAATTTTAAGACGAGAAATGCTAAGGCCTGCCATGAAATTCTCCCTGATGATTTAGGAAATCCTGATATTAACTAATTTTTACAAAGGAATTTCTAAGTGTTACCGTATTTATTGTTTCTCTAGTTTATAGCATAAAAAACCGATAAACCCTTTATATAATCTTGAATTTTAGAGTGCTCAGGGATGTGACCAATTAACTACTATGTCAATTAGTTATTTAATGACAATGTCCATTTTCCTAGTGTCTAAGGGTAATTAGTTTGTCAGTGTTTCCCCTCCTGAAACACCTTTTTCTTTCTAAGTACACCCATAGGCCAGGGACACCGATACAAATATTATTGCAAAGTTTCTTTTACTTTGAAGATAGTATTTGCCATCAGGGCCATTCTTTCTGACCTAAAAATAAAGAGATTTTCTTGTTCCCTGAAAGCTCTCTTAGACTGCGTAGAATTAACAGATGGGCATTTTGATCTTTTGAGTGACATTTGTACATTAAATTCAGTCTTGGATATAATACCAGCTAAGGAGTGCTTAAATGGCTCTGGCCCACTGTTGTCTTTAATATCATGTGTAAATATATGAATGAATATATATATGTTTATTCTATTACCTTGTGTAGTGGTCTGCTTGTGGAAATAGTCTGATACACACTGAAAATATGCAAAATCTTGCTGCCTCCTCCTCTACAGGCCCTGATAACACAAGACTACATAATATACTATCTGCAATGAGCTTGTGTAAATCACCAAAGTATGTGACATTCAATAACATCACTGCATTGCCACAGGGAGTATGTTTTATTTTATTATACGTATTTAACCTCAGCACTTGAAAGGTAGAGACAGGCTTGGTCTACAGACTGAGTTCCAGGACACCAGAGCAGCTAGCGATACACAGAGAAACCCTGACATGAATATATATATATATATATATATGATATATATATATCATATATATGTCATATGCTAACTGTTTTCAGCTAATATTTACATTAGGCATATGTATAATAAAGCTGATAGCCCTAAAATTGCTTCTAAAATAGTATATTATGTTAGTGTAGAAGTGCTAGAAAAACATAATAAGACTCTGAGCACCCAAACACATAGAATCCCAAAGATATTGATAAATGTCTGAACTCTTAGGTAAAAATGTGCAAATAGGAGAGTATTATAGCTTGTAGCCAACAGTGATTGGAAGAGATGAAGGTAAGAAAACAGAGATTTGTCCAGAAATTAAACCTTACAGTCAGCCTTCTTCAGCCCTTTTAGGGGACATACCAACTTCAAAGGTTACAGTACTTTTGACTTTTGACCACTTAGGAACTTGAAAGGCACCTTAGAAACTGAACTTAGCTTGGCTTGTGTGCCTGAAATAATACTGGAAGTTGCTGCCTGGCTGACAGGCCTGCAGTGGGTAGGAAGCAGAGGCCACATGAGCTCTAGATAGATCTGTCTTCCTGCACTTCTACCGCTTTGCCTGCAGATCTTTGAGCTTCAGGGACAAATTACACTCTTTGATTGCTAAGAATCTATTCTGGCTTAAATAAGCAGCTATTTCCTATACCTTTTTCAAACCTGTAGGGTTTTTGGTAAAACTAGAAGAAAGACTCCCCCATTCTTTCTGCATTTTTTTCACCGCGATAAAGACTACTACGCAATCCTTGAGCTGATTATCAATTTGTGGTGAGCTACTCACCGCTCAGAGGCAATAAACTTGCATCTTTCTCTATAGATAGTGTTATCAGGAGATCACCCAAATACATTTGGAACTGCTCTGTACTCTGAGATTCAGGACAAAGAAATTAGACAGAGTGGGCAGCTACTGGACAGTCATCTTTGGAATCCACGCTGGGAAGAGTATGTAAAGATATCTCCAGGGACAGTCATGACTTTGCCTGTACCTCTGAAGATTTTCTTTTAAATTCCAGGATAGAAAGAATCAGGCTGAAGTATCAGGTTGAAGTATCAGCTCCATTTAGTAATTTCTGATCTCTACTAACAGACCTTTTTCTACAGGGGGGAAGTACCGTAATACTTTCCATTTAGTATTATCTGCCAAGGATGACTTGATCTATCCTTGAAAACAGCCCAGGACAGAATGTGTAGACATGCAGAGATAAGGAGCCTCCTGCCAGGCCTTGGGCTCCAGGAGCTGTCTCAGCTCAGCTCCGGCCCAGGCGCCTGCCTCTGCAGTGTGCTTGCCTTAGCCCGCCTGGGTATTATAGAGGAAGCATTTCACTTGTCTGAGGACACCTCTATTCCTAGCTCTTTGACAGTTTCACTCGCCATATCCCCTCAGTTCTATGTGCAAAAGGAGATAAAGAAAGGTGATGAAATGAAAAAAAAAAAAAAAAAAAACAAACCTGGCTTGGGGTTGCTACAATGGAGAGGAAACTCCTTTTGCAGAAATGCCTGTTTAGTTTGCAGACATGACTGGGTTTTGGAGGCGATATAGATGTAGCATAAAGGGTATCTTAGTGCATAGGAAAGAGGAGAAGGTGCAATATAAAATACTGGTTAGCAGTAAAGATAAAGTTCAATGTTTTAGGATTTAAAATCAGATAGTTCATGACGGGGGGGGGCAGAGGAACACAGTTCTGTCTCTTAAATACTTTTAAGTTTGTGATTCTTTTTTAGAACCCTTGACCTTATAAAGAAGTATTAACTTAGGCTACATGGCAAGTCGTGTAACTAACTTTGAAACTCACTGTGTTCATGAGGCAAAAAAGAAGAAAGTGGGCTATTATAAAGAATCAGGTTTGTACAACTACTTCTAAAAATTGAGAAAGAGGGAACAATAAAAATGTATACTTTACTTTCTTTGACATTACACTGCAAAGGAAAATTTTATCTCCATCCCTTAAAATTATATAGTGCTTTTTGGGTTATCTCTGTGTCACAGTTTTTTAAATTAAAATGAATCATATTTCTTTTACTCTAACTTCATACTTATCAAGACATAATTCTTCAATTTGTTTTTTTTCCGATTAAAATGTATTGATTTTAAAAAGTAGTGGATAATTTAATTTGTCTTTTCATTTTCAGTTGGAAATTAATCTGCTTGGCTTTAGGCTATTTAACACCTCTGATTAGATAGGCTATCCATAGATACATGAGCGTTTCAAATACAGAAAACACTGAGATTTTCAGATATTACTGAGATTGCAATCAAAACTGCTGATTGCATTGATGTTAGGTTTTTTGAGAGAGAGAATAAAGCAACTGAGCAAATGACTGAGTTATCCCAGTGATGTGTAAGAGTGTTTACACACAAAGAGAAACAGGTCTGTATATAATACTGGGGTTTGAATTTATAGTAATCTTGAGTATATTGTTAGACAGTCATGGGGCTATCCACACTTACAACAGAAAAACAACGATGCTCCCAGGAACGATTTCAATCAATTGACACTATTTTCGCAAAATAACTGTATATTAAAGAAAGATGTATCATTAAATTCAATTGGTGTCAATTTAGAGGCCTTTGATTTCACATTGGTTTTTTTTTTTTTTGAAGCTTTAATAGTATTTTTTAATTATATACCACCATGATAAAAAAAAAGTTTAAACAACAAATTTATTAAACTGAATTTTATTCAAATGAACTTTTACAAATGAGAGTGACTGTATTTTACATACTAGAATAACTGCATTATTATTTCCACTTTTCTGATGAGAATACCAAAAGTTAGGATATTGTAATTTAACTGAGTTTGCCAAAGTCAGGACTGTGACAGGAGAGGATAGGAGAGTTTGTTGTCACAACACCTTGAGGATTGGAGTGTTCGTTGTCATAACACCTCTCTACAGGTGGTTTACATCTTCCTGTTGTTTTCTACAGTGACACTGTCATATTAGGCTGTTGAATCAATGCCCACCCCCTCGCTCTATAACTACTCACCTCTGGCCTGCTGCTCTATAGCATTTTATCCATAAAGGTTCACTACCTAAATCATCAGGGTGTTTGAGCTCGTGTGTTGACACTTGTCGCAGGCATATATATAAGCTTCATGGAGCCCAGCCCCTCTCTGTTGCATTCCCAGTGATGTCCCTAACATTGAGCTATCATAATTCATGTCTGTCTCTCTCTCTTTCTCTCTCTGACTAATAAACAGACATTTTTCTGTATTTTTTAAGAGCCATGAGTTTGGCCCATGGTAGGCCTTACATGATGACAATTAAGCTAGAATTTAATCTTTTAAAATGCAATCCAAGCTCAAGCCTTGTTTAAAATGTGCTATCAAAATGTATCAAATGTGTGACAGTGGTGAGCCTTCTCCACATCCATGGCTGAGAGCTGGAACTCCATCCTCCTGGAAGAGGCCTACTGCACCTTAATCTCATTTCTGAAGTTTGCTGCCAGCCTCACTGACCCCTTTACCCCACAACAAGTGTTCTGTAGGGCTAAATCTATGTGCTACACAGTCCTGGCATGTTTTGCAGTGTGGAGAGTCTGGTTGTCCTGGAGTTTTGCACAGATAAAGGAAGGATACAGTTCCGAGAGGAATGCACTGACTACAAAGTGCATCCTGAAGGCCATTTAGCTCACAATGAAGGTCTGTGTTTTAAAATAGCTCTATAACAAAGTAACTACAGAGTGTTGGCAAGGGCTCCAACTATTTATAGAACTGAGTAAGGCGTGGTAAATACCGCCACGGTACCCAGTTCTCCCTTGCCACAACCCCAAACTTATAAGAAGCACTGTAATTATATTTTTCTACTTGGGAAAAAAATCATAGTAGCCATTATCAGTTTAACCATACGGAAGCTTGGGCTGAGATTTCTTTTTTAAATGCATAGTTTTGAGTTTCAACAGCTGTGCTGGGTCTTTAATCATATATTATCTTTATGAAGCCTTTTTCTAACATATGTTAATTGGCTGTTTTCTGTGACAAATTATGAGCTCTTACTTTGATGAGGTTCAATTGCAATCATGTTGGAGTCGAGTACGTCAAGTTTCCACCCCTGCTGGCTCCTCAAACCACTACAAACATCCGCACGTCACTGCAGTGCTGAGTAATGGCAGGATTGGAGCTGGCTGATTTTGCTACAGATTTTTTTTCCACAGGATATTT
Organism: Montemys delectorum; assembly: GCA_019843815.1. Lineage (NCBI taxonomy): Eukaryota > Metazoa > Chordata > Mammalia > Rodentia > Muridae > Montemys > Montemys delectorum. The sequence goes on along the minus strand of JADRCD010200412.1, from coordinate 13,950 downwards.
TCAGCTTCTTTGTACTAAATCTGTTGCAGGGTTTGCCCTTTTTAGCAGACACATGCTCTAAAATTAACATCAAATCTTATTGGAGATTACTATAATACAGGGAAGAATATTTCATAATACAACATCCCAGCGTCTGCTTTGCTGTACTGAGATTTCAGAACATTTCTCCCACATTTTAAGTCAGTCAGCTGTAAATCTGACTAGTACTTTCTATACCATCAGCATGTTGCAGCAGACATTTTGAATGTTCCTCTTTGAGGGAAGCGAGTTATCTGAGAGGATGACAAGGTAGTGAGTGTGCTCTTATAAAGATATTGGGCGGAAGTGCTTCTCTAGGTGTTGACAAATATGTTGGAATGTTAAAAATTCTGTTGTTCATTATATTCTTTTTCTTCTTCAATATTACATTATCAGTCAGGTAATGAAAACAAGACATGTTCTCGAGGTTAACATCCTAGAAGATGTATAACAGCCTTTCCAGCTCTCTGTCCTACTGTCAACGTTTAATGTATGATTCAGATGAACAGCAATGTTCTAATCCATCTGCTCTGAGAGCTGTGACAGATAGCTTGTATCAAATACTAACAGATGATCAGTAAGAGCTATAATTAGAACAGATACAAAAACGAAGTGTGTTTGTCTATAATCATGGGAAATTAGTCAAGGTAATTGATTAAGGTCTTCAGTGCATGCTTCAAACATCAGTAGTATTGGGATTCATTTAAGTGATTTCTGCCTCAACATGTCATGTAAAGGGCTCTAGATAAACTGCAGTTCCCCAAGCCAAAGCCAGAGGTCGATTTCCATATAGGCATCAGGAGTTTAGATAAGATGAGCCAGATGTTCATAGAGCCAGATGTGACTAGGCACTGCTTTCCTTGGGAGGCTGTTTTTAATCAGCTATTTCCTTGGGGTAATGCAAAGCCAATGAGCTCTAAATCCTGAGGCTACCTGCACTCAGAGGAAGGCCTGGGAACATCCGTAAAATGCTTACATTGAGCATATGTGAAAAAATTAGAGAAGAAATTAAGGGTAGGGGAGACTAACTTCAGAAGTGATTGCTATTGCTTAAAAAAAAAAAAAAAGACAGAAGTAAAAATCTATACTTTTAAATGATTAAAACTAGAGTCAACCCCAACTTCCAAATACAGATACAAGTGAAAAGCTATAATTGATTAATATTAGTTAGACTTGTATGATAAAGGTGGGTATTATTTTGAGACTGTGAGTGGAGAGTCATCTTCAGCACAAGTGTCCTTGTCATTAGTGCTATCACACCAAGGGAGGTGGGCTTTGCAAGCCCTGTGTGGTCCTGCAACACTGGGACTGCAAAGTCAGTCCACACACTCCATCTTGAGCCAGCTTGCACAAGGAAATTTAGTTCCACTTGATAAGACACATACTTAATTGGCTTTAAGAAAATAAACCAAGGTAAAGAACAATGTGTAAATGAAACGGAGCTTGGTGGTGAGGAAGCCCGTGAGCCATGTAGCTTAATTGGGGCCAGTTGGGATCATTTAATGATTGCTGTCAGAAGATCAGATTTAATAGAAGACCACAGTGGGGTACAGTTAAACAAATTGTCATCGGGCATTTCAGATGAGCCAGACCTTAATTAGGTTGATTAGAACTCTGTAAAGGAGATGAAGAGACAGAGAAAAAATGATGAATCACTAAATTCCTTATTGAGTGATATATAATATTACCACAAATATCATCTATATTTTACAGGACCTTTATGGAAGTTTGAAAAAAATACATATTAGCCTGTAAACTTTAACAATTGTCTAAGGTTTAATTACAAATTAAAAATAGGTGACATTCAGTTTAAATACCAGATGATTTACCACGTATTTCTTAATAAACAACAAGAATATCCACTGAATCATAGAATGACTTCCCTTTGTAAGGTCATCTTTAAGTATTGAACAATTTAAGAAAGTAAGTACCAGGAATTGCAAATTATTTTTAAGGACATAATTTTGATTATTTAATGTAAGGGAATATCATCTTCACTTGGAATATCTTGTTAACCATTCATGTCTGATTATTTACTGGTGATTTACTGGTGAGGTTACCCAGGTGTCTGAAAATGGATGGACTGTTTTATCTACATCTGCTAAAAGACAAACTTGTGTTCTTCCACATGCTACACACACACACACACACACACACACACACACACAGACGCGCGCACACACACACACACACACAGACGCACACACACACACACACACACAGACGCACACACACACACACAGACGCACACACACACAGACGCGTGCACATACACACACACACACACACACACACACACACATAGACACGTGCGCGCGTGAACACCAATAAATCTGAAAAATGTGCCTAACACATACAAGCTCACCAGAAGAAAACATTTATACCATATTTCCATTTTAAGCAGTAAATAGACTATACTAAAGATTGAGAAAAATAATTTTTAAAAGAGCACAATATGCTTTGGAATTTTATTTTTACCCTAATAAGACAAAAATGTATGTTAGCAATGGATACCACTTTGAGCTGACCTTTCTTTGGAAGCTGACAATTTAGTCTCACTGCTGGTGAAGTAAAGTGCTTAACATGCTTTGTTCAGGAACAGCAGCAAAACCTCTAGCTGCATTTGCTTATGCGTGGATGCAGCTGGAACATAGAACCTAATGGGTGACGCGCCATCGTAACTCTAGCTTTGTGATAAATACAAACCAGCTTTACCTTCATGGGAAACCTTACCACAGCCCTAACTGGCTCAAGCAAACATGTGGCAGCAAGTGCTGGGTCCCTTTACAAGAACAAAGACTGGCTAGAAACCTGCATCACCTATACAGCCTGATATGGAAATCCTGAAATCTGTCGTGCCATTGAGGACTTTGAGGCTTTTGACACATTTAGACCATTTGGAGTTTATTTTGGCTTGGAGAATGCTGGATGCCGTTTTAACTACAGTGGGGGAAAATGTCCAAGGCTGACTATGGCATGGATGACTGTGACAGGGAATCTGTGATTCCTTATGTTTGTCAAATTGTTTGTAATGCTGTGCAGTTGTCTGGAGGTATGCAGCTCCTAAATTCTAGAGTTGTGTAAATACAGTGATTTATTTAAATGATAGCAGCAGGTTAGGCCCACTTATTAAATTAATTGCAAGGGTTTTTCAAAATGAGCTCTATTTTAGCCTTATTATATTTCTGACATACATTTCATCTCCTTTTGTCCTTGGGGAAAGATACTAAAGTAGGACTAGAAACACTCACATAGAGTTTCCAGCAGCTGTGGTCACTGGGAAATTGATGTATTTCCCTAGTTATTTCTTCTCTTGCAGCCTGAAGCTCCTCTCTGGCTGATACTTAAGAGAAAGTCCTTAATTTGTATGACATGTTCCTTCGTCTAATGCTTGTTGTTAACAATGAAAGTGAGGTCTCCATGTTGTGTATTTAGGAATGACATTGTTACTAACCTTACTCCATAACATATACATGAAAATCAACATACAAGTGTAGGTAATCCACATTCCTGGCACCACCATGCATGGTACCCTTCCAGGGTATAACCAACCATCTTTGAAATGCAAACGTATTTCCAGTTTCAGGTAGGAGAGCAAAACTATAAGTGAGAGGTTTGATCATCAGGCAGCAGTTACCTGGAGTACCTAGAGCACAGACTCATTCAGCTTTCACTTCTGCGTGAATTATTTTTATTCTACCTACAAGATACTGTACATCATGATAAAGGATTAACCAAGGTTACCAACTTATTTCGGTATGAGCAAAATATGAGAAAAAAAGTCCTTAAGTACTAATTATTAAAAATAGCTAGTAAATACCTCAGATGAGCGAGACAAACCTTAACAAGAAGAGTTCAGTTAATCAACTGGTAATCATTAGTCCCACTCTTTCCCTGGTGCCAGGATGGATCCTGGCACTACAGACATTTGATTCCCCCCCAACCCCCATGGTGAGTGCTATAAAGGAGAGGGACTTAATGCTTTGAGAGTTGTCTAGTAGAAGTGCTTCCTTAGGGAGCTGCAACTGAAACAGAAGGAAGAAGTTGAGTACACAGAAGGGAAAATATATTCCAGACAGAAGGAATTGCATATGCAAATGCCCTGTGGTAGGAAGAAGGACAATGGAGTATGCATTTATTTTCTAAGCAATTCTATTTGTTTTATGCCTGTATAGCATTGCCGTACTGAGACTTGAAGGTGATTCAGGAGTCATCATATTGATACTAAATTCAAATAATTGCAAAATGGTCATCACAGTGGTATTTATCTGGAGAAAGGGAATAGCCCTTATATACGCTCAAGATGAGCCTCAGCTATGTGGCTTTAAAGCCAACTGCACTCTATTTCTGTAAAATGTATGATAAACTTAGAGAAAAATGGAGTGATTTTTTTTCAAGACCAGAAAACTATTTCTCATCACACAGGCAAGCACTGCTAAGAATAATAATTGGGTTATTTCATTTGAAGCTCTTAAGGGAAAATAGGTATGTTCTGCTAGTTCTTTTTAACCAAAGCATAATTGCACGCCTCATATGTCTTTCAAACAAACCATAAAGTAGAAAGTATCTAATGTATTTAATGTATCTAAATGCAAGTAATGAGCGAAGCTTTCCCTTGAAAAGGAAGTGAATAGCTGACTCGCTTGACTCAGTGACAAACACAGGCTTTCAGAGTCAGGGCACATATCATTTTGGCCTTTTGCTGTACATGGGGTTTTCATTTATTTAATAATACTACTTCTTGGGTGATACAGTGTGCCTAAATTGCAGCCTTGAGTTTTACAAAACAAGGTTCTCTGAGGATGCTCATAGTGATGTAAATGTGAGCCAGAGGAGACATCATTTGCCAATCCAGATAAAAGAAATCATTCTCTCCTTGCAGATTGACATTACATATTCTAATGTTTAAGCCTTGTTGGGCTGTTTTTATTTGAGGGACTGCACTGTACTCATTGAAACAAAATACATGCCTTGCAAAGGTAATTTTAGCAGCAGAGAATTAATTTCTTCCCACATCTTTTAATGTGGCATGGGAGTCTCAATCTATGATCAAAACATGTAACTGAAGGTTGTGTTTAATTTCTAAATCAAAGTGTTGTGGGAAGACGATTGAAATTTGTGGGTGACTCAGACCGAGTTGCTATGCGGTTTTCTTCCTACAGAAACTTTAGGGGAGACGGCCATTACCCTGTGAGAAGAGCCAAGCATCAGTGAGGAGATGAAAATAGTTTCACCATCGACTGAAAGTTTGCGTCTAGTTACTTTGGTTTATAATTGAATTTTTTAAGGAGGCCAGAGAGCCCCAATAACAAAAATGATTTTCTCACAACTTGCTCTTTCTTTTACAATGTGAGATGAAATAAGTAATCAATATATATTACTAACAAACATTTGTTTGCTGCTGTCATGATTAAGTTCTGTCCCAGAAGTTATAATTCACTTGTTTTCTTTGTACAGAAATCTTCATTTCTTTCAAAACTTAAATTCAAAACATGTAGTACCATTTTCTGGATAATGTACTTTTTGGTAAGGCACACGGTAGATGATAAGGGCGAAATATCTGCTGCTTCACACAAGTCCATTTCGATCTGTTTAATTTCTCACATTTATATCTTAAAGTGATCGTAACAAACCATTAACCCAGAACCAGAATAGCTTTTTCTCAGGTGTTTGGAAGACAGAAATCAGAAATTGTGTGCCTCCCATCTGCCTTTCCCCTCACTGTCCTTTATCTGAACCAGCACTCCAAGGCCTGTGTGCCTGTGCGGGGTGTGCCGCAGAGCACACTCAGCCTGCTCTGCTCGCTCGCTGCTCGCTCGAGAAGGAAGTGGAGAGTTTTGGTTCCCATTTTACACTTGTGGAGCAGTTTAGGGAAGGAAGCACCTTTACACCTTTTATTGTTCGCGGTTGCTGACATCACATCCTTCCCTGGCCAGTCTGTGCGTGTTTCCTGCCATTCTGTCAAGATTCTTCTCTGTTACTGGGAGGGATTTGCCGAAGGGAAGGAGGGAGGAAGAGGGCCAGAAAGAGTGGGAGGAGGAAGGGAGGGGGAGGTGTGTGTCAATCAAACTAGCTTGTTTGTAAGGGAAGGAGCCCGCAGGAAAATGATCTTTAGCTGTCTAGAAGACAGTCTTCTCTGAGCGGGTCTCAGAACACTTTGCCTTCGTCTATCTTTCCGCTTATGCCAAACTCAAAGTGAACAGAAGCCTGCCATACTCAAGTTCCCCTTTTAGTAAGCAGACTGACTTTACTTTTTTATTTAAGTTGGCAAAGGAAGAAAAAGTGCAGACGACTGTAACTCCATACAGTGTTCTTTTTCTTTCCTTCTTGTTCAAAGTCTTGATTGTTTACATGTAACTGTCATTTTCCAAGAATGGTTCCTTCATGTGAGAACTGTAGTGTCCAGATGAAGCCTGCGGTTGATTATACATAATGAAAGTTCTCAGTGTGACTGAACTCTACTATATGTAGTTTAATTACTAATAATCTTTTTTTCACATACCTGTGAAACCACCGAATAGGTTACTACAGTAATAATAATCTCTTTCTCTAGCCTTCCTGAAAATAAATACTTGAAACAAACCTTACAGTATAGTTTATATATAAAAACTGGGTTAATAAATATTTATACTAAAAAGTAGAAATTAAGCAAAAGTTATGCACTGGTGCTGGCCTTCCTAATTCTTTGAATTTTTCCTGATGGCCTTGAAATGTGAGGACATCATTGATCTGTTGCTATTCTACTTGTGTGGACTTGACACAAGTCTACATTTTATGTATGTTCAGAAAGCAACACTTCAGTTACTGAATTGAGCATTGTCCTTAGGCGGACAAAAAAATAAAAATTGAATTAGGTTTAAATTTCCCTCTCTCTCCACTACTTGGCCATATTTCAAAATGGAGACTATTTATTTTCAATTGTGTTTTCACTGATCATTTCATGTGTGTGCGTATACTTGCACATTCAAGCGTGCTAATATATCTGCATATGTAGTTCTAAAAAAAATTCCTCATTGTGTTTTAAGAATTAAAAAAAAAAAAACAAAAACAAAAACAAATAAACACTTTCCTTGGCTTCTTCTAAGCAGAGTGTTGGATTTCAGAGTTCAGAAGTATCAGATGGTGATTGGAGGGGCTCTTTTGCTTTCAGTGGCCAGGAGCTCTTGGTCCCTAAGGATACTCTTCTTCAGGGGTGTCTCCCTACTTGCTTTGTTACTTGTATTTTGAATCAAGGTCTGCAGCCGGTCACCTCCTCCCTGCTGAGCCACTATGCTCTAATCTGTTCACCCTGACCTTCCACCTAAAGTGAGTAAGCGCTTAGGCAGGCAGAGTCCCGGTAAGCCGATAGTGGCACCAGGCTCAGCTAAGAGAAAGGGAGGGGAGATGCTCCCATATGCTTTTACTTGAAATTCATGGATTGGTGTTTGTGTGTGTGTGTGTGTGTGTGTGTGTGTGTGTGTGTGTGTGTGTAGGGTGGAGAAAGCCTTCTTGTCTCATTGGGGTCTTGCACATGCACAGGAAATACCAGTCTGGGCTGCTGCTTGCTTCTTGGGTAAGACTATAGGAAATACAGAAAAGACTCCCACTTGTATGCTGTTTAAGACCGTTTCTAAGACTAAATGAGTAGACTATTTAACAATGTTGAATACATCCTGGGTTGTGCTTTGCAAATTCTTTATCTATGCAATCTTGGTGTCTTATAGTAGTGTCTTTGGGTTGTGAGTGACTTAGTCAGTGTGTGTTGTTCATATAACTTAAACACTTTGAGACTGCTGCTAACACTGAAAACTGTGGCTGGAGTCATAGTCTTTGACAAGCACACCGTAATCATGGTGTAACTCACATGTGTATACCGAGAGGCTGAATGGAGCTGCAGTTTAGGAGAAGGACATTGGGTAAAGGAGAGTGGATAGTCTTAGTGATTAAGCAGTGCTTAATCCACCAGAACTAATTATATCATAATAGCCTCTGCAATTAGATAATTACCTAAACTTATATTTTTAAAAATTTACTCAAGGTGACAAAGAATAAAAAAATTGAAAGGCAGCTGAGGATCAGACCAAGTATCTAACAGCCTTTTCTGTTCCAAGAACCTTGAACTAGAGCCAAATAATCTATTAAGTAGTCAGGACAGTGGCTTAGCGTTACATAATACATGTGGGAATTTTTCAGGTCCACTGTCAGAGACTAACTAGAGTCAACAGGGAAATTCTGAGCAGTGTGGAAAGTAGTTATATCCTCTGACATAAGAGGAGACAAAATAGTTGAAGCCGCTGCTTGCAAATGAAACAAGCATCTGGAAAGCTTCCTACCTAGGTAACTTCCAATTCAGAGCAATTCACTTTCATTATGTGCAAATATTCTTAGATATAATTTTAAACAGAGTAAAATATAGACTTTTAATATTCTGTGCTCTATGGGTTTGCCATGTAATTGATAATCATTATTTTAATTTTAATTCATGACCTAGAGCTCTCTGGTATATAATATCAAGGTTCTGTAATTTTGTGTCTGACTCCCTAAGGAGATATGATATGTCTCTTTTAAACATTTGAATTTAGAGGGCTGTGGTCTATTATTAAAAAGTATATAGTTACAAATGAGATAATAACCATAGTTTTTTGCACCACTTATTTCTTATCAGTGACCATCATTTGTGAGGATTGTTTTAATGGACAGTTTAAGAGCCTCAGGAGGAAGTGCTCTCACTGCTAACCAATGCTTGAACATAAGATGAAACACCCCATATTACTTTTCCTGTGTTCTCCTGGCAGTGATCTTCTTAAAATAAGATTAAAGGATTTAGTTTTAAATTAGTTGACATTTACATATATCAAAGAGCACTTCCATAATCGTCCATCTTATTTGCATAACTAGGGGCGTTATCACCTCTGCTGTCAAAACACGAGATTGTTTTCCATTCAGAAATGAATTAGATGCCCTACTTAGCATACACAGGTATATAAAGGTTCATTAACTCTCTGATTTGGGTAATTTTTCATAACAGAAGGGTGAAAATTGTCACCTAATTTCATTAAAACATATTAAGAAGCTCTTTACAAAAATACAGTTCATTTCAAGTGTTGGGTTTTAAAGCACAGTTTTCATCATTTTAAATGACTTCTTAAATTACTTATAAGGTTATTTTAATTATAAAAGCAAACCACCCTATGCGGTATGCTCCAGAGTGTGATGTGCCATGTGCTTTTAAAAAGAGTTATTTTTATTCATTTTATTGTTTTGTGAAGTTTATTTCCCTGATGAAGCTAGGAAACTGGCGTGCTGTGGAGGAATTGTTTAGCTTTTCATCTTTGTTCAGCAGGAACGAATGCAGGGACGTGAGAACTGAGCTGCGCACGTGCTGAAGAAGGAAACTTGTTTGAAGGAAACAGGAAAGAGCAAGAAAAGGAAGGAAAAAATACATAATTTCAGGGACGAGAGAGAGAAGAAACACGGGGACTATGGGGAGAAAAAAGATTCAGATCACGAGGATTATGGATGAGCGTAACAGACAGGTGAGTGTGGAACATCCCTTCATATTCGTTCCACAAATATATATATATTCAAGGTACTTACAACATGCTGGACTCTGTGAGCTCAATGTATCCAGTTTAACTGTTGACTTCCATCTCTTTGGAACAAAGCAGGGAAGAGAACTTTAACTGTTAGAAATATGTTTTAAAGATTCATGTTCACTTTTCACTGCCTCAAGACCTTTAAGTGGAAGCTGTATTTATATGACATGAATAGCTTAATAATTAGGAGTTAATAAGCGTAGAATTGCTACACTGCACGCATCATCAAACAAAGATAGGCTTACATGCCTGTGAACTGGGCCTTTTGTGGTCATCCATTTAAAAGTTGATAATATAGCTTAAATATCTTCTGTCTGAGAAGTAGCCGGCTTTCTCCTCATCACAAAGGAGAGTTTGAAGTAAAGCCAAACATCTCCAGCCTCTCCTGACAACAGCAGCAGAACTTTCATATGAGATAGCACTTGTGTAAAACATAGAGACAAGAACTTCCTGTTAACACGTGTTTTCTTATTCCTGAATTTTATAAACATGGTACTATCTTTTCTACAACTCCAGTGATAACGTCTGTAAGACACACCAGTTTTGAAGACTTCAAATATCAAATGTTCAGTCGTGCGTTATGGACCTGCATTGTGCATCATGAGTGGCTGCAGTCTGAGTCACTGTCTGTATTCTGGGAAGAGTAGCTAGGCTGTGTGAGGATGACTAGGAAGTTGAGACATAGCCTTCTGTTGGATGTCAGGTGGAAGTCCTTAAGAGAAATCAGTCTACCTGGATACACACAGTGGTATGCAGACAATGGAGCCTATTCCTTAGCCCTAGGAGAGGACAGAGCCCCGCCCCCAACCCATTTATGGTCCAGAATATTAAATCTAGACTTGGAAATAGCTCCTCACACTCTAAGTCTCCAAAATAAAGACTCACCTTCCATTTTGTACCTTCTGTGACATGGGAATAGATTCCATTTAAAACACAAATGCTTTTGCATTCATCAATTACAAGGAATAGGAATCATTGTTTATTTCATTATGTTTACTGATGGCTCTTTACAAAAAGCGAGTGAGCTTCTAAGAATGAAGATTTGCCTGTTTTTTGTTTGTTTGTTTGTTTGTTTGTTGTCTTTTTTGCTTTTTTTTAAGATTATACATTTTCAGAAATGAGTGTATCTTCTAAGGTCCACAGGACTTGAATTACTTTGAGCTTAATTTTGAGTTAAATAATGAAAAATATAAGATTCACAAGGGACTCCACTACTTTCATTCATGTATAGCTGAAATCTGAAATTAAGACTGAAATATTGAACATCACATACATTAACTGTGGGGACCTTGTTGTTTGAAACACAATCTGTTTGGGTTAGGGTAAAAAATACATGAATTATCATTTACAATTTATAATATGATCTATTTTTTAGCTTCATAAGATTCATTACATCTTTTTTACTTATAAAAACATAAGAAAAACTGTGGGGTTGAATTGTGTGGACTTTCTCTGTGCTTTTTAAGGAAACAAAGCATCTATAGAGATACAAGAGTTGTCACATTGTACTCTTGAAAGAACAAGTTTAAATGTTTACATGTAGTTGTCTTGATCCATGCGTGTAGATACTCTTACTTAGGTTAAAAGTCACAATAATTTTAAAAAGTGGAAAAAGTATTTAAATTCAGCTTACTTTGACCTTTCAAAAAGTACTAAGGATTATTTTCTTTAATTTATTATATAAGATGTAGAGTCAATTTATTATTTTCCTCAGTCTGTGTGTACAATAGGCTTTTTAATTCAATACCATTGAAGAAAATTAGTAACAATAATATTACTGCGGTTTAAGCTATACTTCAGTGGTTGTCTAAGATGACTATTGACAGTTTTAAAGAGCTGCCATTTATGATAATGTTTGTCTTGCTCACCTCTCATTTTCTGTGCGAATAGTCCAAAGAACCACTTGGATAAGAGCATGAAATATATAGGTCACTTCTGATAATCAAATCCAGCGAGTGTATGGAGGAGCTCCTAACCTGGGCATCCTTTAAATCATGTGTTCACATGTTGGGAAGAAGAACGTCAGCAGCTTCGCTCTTTCTGAAGCTGCTCCACTGGGGTGGCCTAGTAGGACCTCACACAGAGGCTCGCTGCCTTTTCTCTTTGAAAGCAGTGAGCATGGTTTTTTCTGCCTTTGCATTTGTGTATTTGGCCACATACAGAATAATGTCGGCCTGTGCAGAAAAGAGAAATGTCAACCCAAAGTAAGCTCCAAATTACCACAAAACTTATTAATACATTGTGTTTCAGAAAGATAACTCATCTAAGGACAGAATAGTGGTTTATACACAGTTCTACCTTCATTGTCTCCTTTATAACAAGGAAACAATGGCTAAAGCTCCAAGTCAGAAACAAAATAGTGTAATAAGGATAAAAATTCACATCTTTTTTTACTTTACAGTTTTTCAGTTTCTAATTTTATAAAGCCAGTTTCTTAGCCGTCATTACGTTTAAGTTAATATGCACAACAAACTCATGAATTGTCAATTTATCTTTCAGATACACTCAGACAGCTTGATGAAAGTCATCACCAACTATTTTCCAATGATGGCATGTAAACTATTCCATTTAATCCTTAAAATAGGGTTCTATTTTATAGCTAGAGGTTATTTATTTATTACATCAACAAGTATTATTTGACTGCACCCTGACCAAAAGAAAATACTTACTAGTGAATAACAGTCTCATTCAGGGATGAGCAAAGTGTTCTGTAAACAACCAGGTAGCAAATACTGTTTGCATTTTGCTGGCTCTGACTCGGTTGTGGCTCTCTTCCTAGGTGCTTTGAATGAAAGCAGAGACTGTGGATATGTACCTATATTCAGTAAGAAATCTTTACTGACAAAACAAACATGAATTGCAATTGTCTAGTGGATAACAGTTTATAGACCTCTGGTGGACTGAAATAGACATGAACTATGGAAATACAGAACAAAAATGTCATTTATGGTCTGAGAATGAAACTATCAAAGCACTATGAAAGAAGAGTCGGGGAGTGCTGCATTTACCATTCAAGCTTGGAGAATGACCTCTCCGAGCGGGTGCAAATATGGGCACTACAGCATTCTAGAGGGAACAGAATTTCTAAGGCTTGAGATAGAGAAAAAGCTTGGCTGAGGATTCAGAACACACTTAATAAGACTTGAGCCTGGTGTGTGGCTGTCGAGTGCTAAAGGACGCCACATGGTGTTGAACAACATCCTAAAATGCTTAGGGAGCCTGCTTCAGTTCAGAATAACTGCTCAAGATTTTACAGCAAAGGGTAGAAAGTGCCAAGGATCTAGTCTCAAACTCCTCATTTTTCAAAACAAAAACATGCTTCTTTCAATGCTGTCATGCTGCATCTAGCATAATTTAATGGCTAAAAGACCAAGAATGTACTTCATTTCCTTTTCCAGTCATTTCATATTGGATCTCATAAGAGACAATGGGTAAGAGTTCACTTTTTAGAGATACACAACCTGTTTCTAGTTCCAGCTCTACATGTAGTCATATTACTCTCCAGTTACTTTGGTTTAATCGATACCATAGTACATTACACTACACTAAAATAGGATAACTCTTTAGCAAATTATTTAACCTCTCTGAACCTCATTCGTAGAGTGAAGATTAAAAATAGTCGCCCCCACATTACAGTGCTAAGATCTGAAGTCATGTATATGAAGTGCTCAGGATTTAAGTGCTCAGTGAATGCACAGATCAGCTTCTCCCATTGCAAACCACACTCTTTGAGCCATTGTGTCTTACAATCACTGTGATTCCTATCAAAAGTTGGTAGGCTTTCACTCTGAGGAGTTCTACCATAAAAGAATGTCAGGAGGGGGTTGGTACAGAGTAGAGCAGGAACACAAAGAAGCCCCCTTGCCTAGAATCATCCAGAACAGTGCTGCTGCAGAGAAGATGGCCTGTGGACAGGGCAGGAAGAGCACACAAGACATGCTCAATGTACGCCTTGCAACAGGGAGGTTGGAAAGAGTGTCCTAGATCCTGTATAGGTGGGATAATTTTCAAATGTGTATTACCGACCAAATTCTTTTTTAAAATACTTTCTGCCATTTTATCACTTCTACCTCCAAGCTTATGGTAACTATTATTCCAATCTCCAATCTCTCCATCTTCTCATTTCCTTGTTTACCCTTGACCCTTAACGATTACGCAGTCATAGAGTCTTGGCCTTTCTCATGGGTTACACATTCTTCAGTTAGTGCTTGCTACAATTGGACTTTTAATTAGTTTATTATATGTTTCAATTTTATAAACAAAATATAATTAGAAGCCTATTCCATCAGGAAAATTTATGTACACATATATACACACATACATATATATATATATATATATATATATATATATATAT
>JADRCD010200410.1:0-32097 GCA_019843815.1 Montemys delectorum | reverse complement strand
TTTTTTTTTTTTTTTTAATTCAAAGAGGCTTGGTTTCTTTTCCCTCTGCATATGCTGGGTGACCTGAATTCAAGTTTTAATAATAACCTCTCGCTGGACCAAAGCCTCTAGGATAACCGTGCTCTTTAGGTATCCGATACTGACCTTGCTGTGTATCTGAAGTGTTTGTCAGCCTGGGTTTGGGATGGGGTGTGTGTGTGAGTGAGCGCGTGCGCGGGAGCGCGCGCCCTCAGACTCCCTGTCCCACCCTCTGAACTGGAGGTGGATGACGGGATCGCAGATAGCAGCTAGGTCTGTATCGCAGGGGTAGGCTCGTAGCCAGGTGTGTGGCACCTGTAATTGAAGACAGACCTGAGTGAGCTCCGTGTGGGCATGCAAGGATGCGCACGGGGCGCGGGGGTGGGCATCGAGGTTCTAGGCTCTCTCTGTGGCTGAATCTGGCATGGAACAGTCTCCAGACCCCATGGAGCACACGTGGTGTACGGAAAAGCCATGGAGCAGCAGAGATCCTAGGAGCCCGTGCACGTTCTGTTTGCACCAGCCGGCTCTTGCATCTTTTGTTAGTGGCAGTTCCTTAATTAACCCGCAGATTAGGGCTGCCTTCTTTTGACACGTACATATATTTTGGGGTATAATATTCTTGTTCTCCTCAAACTCCAACCGGAACCGCTCAGGAGCCTCCCCGGGGAGCTATGGCCTCTTCTCTCCCTCTTGTCTTCCCAGCCTTTCCCTTCCTGTTCCCTCCTACCCACCCTTCCCTTAAACCCAAGTGGGCTTGTAGCTGCGTGGAGGACAGGCGTGTTACACACAGCTAAATAAATCATGTTTACGCTTGGCGTTCTTGGTAGTGAAAAAGCTGTTGGCTGTTTCCACTTCCTTATTTCTCAGCATTTGCTTCCTACCTGTTTTTGAGTCCATGCCCAGAAATAGTAGTTTTGTCAAATGAGGGGATAATGCCAGCCAGCCTTCCCTGCTGCCAAAGAAGCTGCTGGATTTTGCAAAAACAGAGTGACGTTTTTTTAGTGACACTGATTTTTTTCCCCCCTTCAAAGAAATTAGGGTGTAGAGTGAGGGGTATTTAAAATGCACATGGAGAAGGGCGGGAGAGGGAGATGCTTCCTAGCCACTTCTACGCAGGGCTTGTGGCAGGCAAGGTTAGACAAGAAAGGTCTGGGTTTTTGTTGTTAATTCTCCCAGGGCAGCAGGCACCCGTAGGAGGTGCAGAGGCTGTTCTGAGCCTGGAGAGCTGAGTCAAGCTCTTTTCAGTCCCAAGACTTCATTTTCTCAGATTTGGAGAGACGGTGCAATGATTTTTTTCCCCCCTTCCTTCTGTTCAGTTTTGAGACTGTTTAGTTTTGGAGGCTTCCAGAATGGTACTTGCTGCATCCTTTCTCTGAGGTACCAGTTAGGAATGTCACCCTGGGCCGGGGTGGGAGCCTGTCAGCACCCAACTGACAGTCCGTGGTTCTGTACAGCATGAGCTACGCAGGCCTCCCACCTCTGCCTTTATGCTGTATTGGGGGACATGTGAAAAAAGTCACTTTCGTGATGGGTCCTGTCTGCCAGGCAGAGGACTTCCTGGGTAATCAAAGCCAAGTGCAGGATTTTGTGGATTAAAAAAAATGTAAAGAAACAATTAAAAAAAAAAAAGTAAGTGACAGATAAACACTCCATTCTTGGAGGAAGGTGAGACCTGATCTCTTCGGAAGATTCCTGCAGGAATTCTGTCCATGGTGAGACACATCAGCTCTGCTGTAAAGATGGCCAGGAAAAAAAAATCACATAAAGCATGCTATGCTTTTCCACAACTTCTAATGGAAATATTTTGTAGTAAAGATGATGTTTCCATTGAGGACTGGGCTGCCAGCATCTTTAGTTACATTAGCTAGTGGTAGAAGCCTCAGTTGAGTGTGACCCTCTGGTACCACTGCCGTGAGCTCGCTAGATTGACTCATAGCATCAGTGTTGCCAGTGTTAACGTGATAACCACGTTTATTAAATTAATCCCACGAAGTGTTAATTTTTACATATTTTGTTGTTCACACACCCCACATGACCTCTGGTATGTTAGAAGATGAAAATGAATTTCATGTCAGGAAAAAAAAATAAAGAGGTAGTTGTCAGACTTCTTGGTCCCTCATAAAAGGAAATGGGGGATTTTTTTTTTTCATTTTTTAAAATTTTTATTTATTTATTTATTTTGCCATCAAATGCTATTAGGCTGAAAAGGAGGCTGGGTACTGACTACCATCCACGTACAGAAAACTGAGGTAAAGAGACGACTTGGTTGAAAGTAATTACAGGCCTGCTCCGTTCTTTAGTTAGTGACATTTCAGACCTAGCATAGAAACGTAAAGAGACAGAAAGCCTGCCCTTACACGAGGCAAAGTATTCAACCCACATTCTGTGTCCGTTCGAAAAAGGCACAAAGGGATGACAGGTGGAAGTCAGTTAAGTCTAGAGGAGAGCTGGATTAAAACAAATTATAATAGGGGAGATCGATTGCTCATAACTGACACATGCAATACAAACAAAGCGTGCTGTTAAGGGCTAGCAGGGATCCTCTTTTTAGAATTGATTTTTTTTTCCCCCTTGAACTTTCTCTTTACCAAGTTTACATCTATTCCACCTGAAACAAGAAACCCTGCCAACCTAGAGGCGGGGAGATCACTTCTGTCTTGGTGGAGTTTCAGGGTCCGATCTGTAGAAGGACTGGCTCTGCTGACTTGCCTCACCCGGAGCAGCGCCACGTGTGTGCACCTTCAGCGTGCTCCCTGCTCTGGGCCGGAGTCACCGCGTTAAAGCCGTGTTGGTCCGTTCCTGGCCTTTCGTTCCTTCTTATCGGCCTGGGCTATTTTCTTTCCTAACTCTCCAGGATTCTCACAGTGCAGTCTTGCAGCTCCTCTCTCCTTATTCTGTTTTCCCCAAGCAGAAGCCAAGGTTGGAGCACCTGGCACCTTCTAATCATAATGGTGTCCTGAACTCAGTAGCTTCCAAAGCTATTTTGTGTGGGATCAGACTTGTGATGAGAGACAAGTTCAGTGTTTTCGGGTTACCGGTGTCAGGCCCAGTGGATGCTGTCGGGGAGGATAAAGGAGTCCTTCGTGTAAAACTCCCAGGAGGCCCCAAATCTGACAATTCATTTCCTGGGTTATTGCCCTCTGGTCACGTGACTTGCTTTCATTATGGATTTCCTCCCAACTCCACTCCCCTGAGCTGTAAAGGAAAGAAAGCACGAGGATGTACCAGGGGCGCATGAACGAGCTTGTCTTTGGAGTCTGGTCCTAAGTTTTATTTGTGAAAGAACCGAAGGGTCCTGACCGGTAAGTCTCAGGTTCTTTTTTTTTTTTTTTGGATTGCAAACAGTGTTGTACTTAGCTGCTGACTTCCATTTTTAGGTGGTGTCTTCATGGGTTCCGAGCCCATGTGTGCACACATGCGCTAAACTGTTTGTTCTGGAGGCAAAACCAAGAGAAGTTTCTGAAGTACTTGACTGACTTGAATCAGAGGGCCGAATCTGATAAGGACTGATGCAGCCATGCAGCTTTTGGCTAAAAGGCCTAATGTGGGAAACGGGCTTCCTTCGCTAGGCATTGACTATTAGAGACTCTGTCAGCCCCAGCTTTGTCCTGGCCCCCGTAGACTCCCTAACCTGTCCATGTTTCTGACACAGATGTATGTGTATGCTCCTGGTGCGTGCTGGCATCTCTAGCTTTTCTCTTTCTTCGTCACAGATGTGCTCACCTATGTTTCTCTAACTAGTTAAACACATGACCTCTCCATCTGGTGTCCCTAGGCCATGTCATTCCCAGAATCCTGGATCCTGGTTTGGTGGGCTATGCTTGCCAAGATCACAGTTGATGACCGCTATTTACTGTTCTGCCTGCAGCAGCCTGAAGCCACTGGCTCAGGCCTTAGCAGCAGCGGGTAAATGTGGCTGACATGGATTCTAGCCGTTCTGAGAGCTCCAGGCTCCTTTAAGAGAAGCAAAAGAAGAGGTTCTGGTCTCAAGTTCCTTCAGCAGGTGACCATCTGGGGGCTGGAGCGCTGAGACTCAAAGGGCTTTCCCACCTCACCCTGGGTACATCTGAGGAGATGTGTGAGGGTCATCTGACATCTTCGTGACACGTGGACTAACCTCCCACTCTGTCCTTTGGAAGCTGTTGGAAGATTCCGGAACAGGTGGTGTAGCCTCACCTGTCTTTGGCTTTGGGTACAGAAAGGGGATCTGCTTGCCCCAGGGGATTTTAGCAGCTCCTTGTCTTTAGGAAGTTAGGATTGGCCGCCATCGCCATGGAAAGAAACAAATGCTCCTGGACCTTGGGAAGTGATGCTGCTGTGAACCAGCTTTGATCGCTTGGTGTGGCTGCCCGAGAGGATGGTCTCTCTTCCAACACTGGCAGGAGGCAGAGCTAAGGTTTTGGTGTGCCATCGTAGGATACAACTCTTTGCATCATCCCTTGACCCCTCCTTGGAATGCCTGTCAGGGAGTTAAAACTGTGTTGGTCTTTGGCAGTGACAGGCATGCCAGGTGAGGGAGGAGCTTGGGGGAAGGCAGCCTGGCTCAGGATCCAAAAGATGGGCCGCTTTCTCCTGGGGTGCCTCTGAGCCTTTTCAAGCTGGCTGCAGGAAAGCTATCCAGCTGTGTGCATGGGGCTGTGAGTGGTTCCCCCCCCCACCCCCCCGTGGTCATTTCAGGAAGAGGTAGTAACAGTAGTTTTGGGCTCAGTCCTTCAGGCTGTGGCTGGACATTTTCTTCCCTGCCGTGGACAACCACAGAAGCCGTCTCTGAGTCCAGTCACAAGCAGCCGAAGATGGGGAAATAAGACAAACTATATTTCATCTGCACCCAACATTCGGTCAACCTCAGCCACCTGTAAGGCCACCAACCCTTGAGCAGGCAGTCTAGAGAAAGGGCAAGGTGGGTTTGGATGTTTTATGTCGCCTATGTCGCCGATGAGAAGACCTGCAAGGAACTCTAAACGCATCTGTGAGACACCATTTTCCCCCTGTGGCAAAGGACTCATGTACCCCCACATTTCCTGCAGCCAAGGTTGGAGATTTGTGATGGTCATCATGAGCTGCATGTTCCTGAGACAGGAGGGGGCATCCTGCTCAGACTGAGGATGTGGAAGTGAGAGGTGGGAGCCAGGAAGTCTGCCACCTTTTCACAGAGTTCTAGGTTGGGCAGTTGCTGTGAAGCCTGGCTAGCCCTCCCCTGACTTGCTTTCTGGCTCTGCCTTGGAGGCCGGGGCTGGCTTCTAGGTTCTCATGGCAATAGATTATTCGAGCTGTAGATCGTCTCTTCTGCTTCGTTTTGCCACTGCTTTTTATTTCTTACAAATGAAAGAACAAAAGAATTTACTTGTTGAGCTTTACTTCCCAGACCTGGGTCGCTTTGACAGTGAGTGACAGAGGGGCTTTCTTAGGATCATTTCTATTCCTCCCATCTTAGTTACTCCCACACCTCCCCCCCACCCCCCAAAGCAGAGTGGGAGAGACAGGCTATTGACAGCAGGCCCAGACCTCGCTCGTCTAGGGAGTTACCTCGGCCTGTCTCCATTAAGGTGGCACCCCACCCCTTTGAAATAGGAAATTGCCAAAATGGATGTCATTGGCTGCTAATTAGGTGAATTTTAACTGCAGGATCATTTTACCAGCTAATACCGTTATTACGTGCTTCCTTGTGAACCTGTGGTGGAGCCGTTACTATATGAGCTCAGACTCAGCAGACCTCTCGTGGAGTTGGTTGCTGAGGTAGCTGGGCAGCTGGCTTTCTCTATTCCTACTTCCTGTGATTACACCAGGGCCAGTGAGAGCAGACCCTGAGATGCCCAGGCCGTGGCTACCATGTGCCCTTCGTGCCCCTCCTCTCCATGTGGTACCATCACCCAATTTTTGGGCCTCTGGAACAGCCCAGTAGCTGCATATTATGGCTTGTGTCTATCTACGTGGTACCACCATGGGGCATCATGCTCTGAGCAGGTTCTGGCTTTTCAAGTCTAATCTGCCCTCACCTCCATCTTCTCTCTCTCTCTACCAAACCGGAAAAAGGATCTTAATTTCCTGTCGAGCTGGGAGGAGGCAGGCTAGAGTCAGGATAATGATTCTTAAATATGAGCAATGCGTCTGGTTACATGTTATTTTTCCTCTACCCTCTTAATACACAGCATTTTTTATCATCCTTAAGACAAAGTAGCTGGCAAAATATTTAAGTGATCA
The DNA here is from genome assembly GCA_019843815.1 of Montemys delectorum. Classification (NCBI taxonomy): domain Eukaryota; kingdom Metazoa; phylum Chordata; class Mammalia; order Rodentia; family Muridae; genus Montemys; species Montemys delectorum. The sequence continues at coordinate 25,875 of JADRCD010200410.1, read as the reverse complement.
GAAACAAATGTTTTTATTTGCCTGCGTGCGAATTGGGTTATCTGCCTATCTTGTTTACGAAATCCGGGGCTGCCTTCCCGCACAGTATGCTCTCCTCTCGAATCTTCCCCGGCTCCCATTTCCATATTTCTGCGTGCTTGTTCTTTGTTAATCACTTGGCAAGCGCTTATTTGAATATTAAAAATTTCTTTAATCATCAAACGCAGGAGCACAGTCTCATGAATATTCATATTCTTCCCCCCCTCTCAGACTGGATTCTAGTTCATTACCCCGCAGTAAAAGCCAAACAGCCATCAATCGCTCTCATTACTGGCTCTGGCGTTTTGATTGGCTGCCTGCTGCCCATAGACCTTTTTTTTTTTTTTTTTTTTTTTTTTTTAAATTTCCCTTCTCCTATGAGCTGTCTTATACCTGCCAACAACTTAAAAAAAAAAAAAATCAACAATGCAAGAATAAATTTCTCTGGTTGAAAACAACTTAGCAAACTTGTCAAACAGCCCTTGTAGCTTTCTGGGCCCTCCCGAGACACCCGAACCTCAAATCTCCCTCCTCAGTCCTTCTAGTCTACCCTAGTCCCACCAAAAAAACAAAACAAAAAAGACCAAACCAAAACAACTCAAAAACAAGGGGGGGGGGGCTAGGGAAGAGATAGAATTAAATAAATAAATAAAAAAGAGAAACTTGAGCTCAGAGAGATGAATATTTGTCAAGAGAGTTGACGTAAGTCTCATTTGCATAATGACTTTGTACTTCTGCATTAATAAAATTTGCATATGAAGCCATGTTAATTACTCCTGATCATGCTTTTTGCATTCATGCATAGTAATTTTCTCCGACTTGTGAGAATTAATGTCTTGGCACGAGGGGGGGAAGGGGCGCGGGGACTGTCAGGTTCCCTCGCCAGAGTCCCTCGCTCACACGCGCTGGCGTGGCTGTCTGTCTCCTTCTTTGATCTCTGACTCATTTCTGCACTATCAGTAGGAGTTCTCGCCTTAAAAAAAAAAAATGTATCCGTTGAAAGGCACCAGTAGGGAGAAAAATAGACTTCTGTAGAGTGTGTGCCAGGCCACCTCTTAGGGTAGAAACATGGGATCTGCCACCTCCTGGTGCAGAGTGGCGGCCCCGAGGGTGCTGCCCCAGGAAGGCTGCCCCGGGAAGGCTTGGTTCCCTCAACCCAGGGCTGGGCGGTTCCAGGCATTTTTTGTGTCTACATGCTCCTTGTGGTGGCCGCGCTGCTGTTTAGTGCGCATGTGCAGGGCATGGAGCCCAGCATCTGCAGGGATTGCTTGCAAGGGAGGTGGGCTTCAGGCTCCCTCCAAAGTGCCTCATCCCCAGGAGCGCATCCACCGCGATCTTGTCCTCTGTTTGGACTTTAACTATCATACCAGAGGCCAGTTTAGGAGACTTTTTGGAAATTCCTTCGTAGGTGGCTTAAATACCAAGAAGTCAGTCTGACCTTGACTTTGGAGCATCATTCTCACGTTTTTGAGAGGGGCAATATATCCCCACCCCATAGGAATGCTTTATGCTTGCATAGCATAATACAAGTATCAATTTTTTATTTCTTTCGCTCTAATTAAAATGTACTTTTGTGATAAAATGGAGACGGGCTCCACTAAGCTGCTCGGATCCTACAAGAAGCTGAGCTAGAGCCTGATCCTTCCCCCACATACCTTGATACGAATGGGTCTGTTTGGACTGGCTTAGACTACAAAAGAAAGGCATCTTTTAAAAGAAAATGTAAAATTGTATTGTACATGTTATTACCGTGTCTCTGCGTAATGAATTGTGGGGTGCAATGAGGCTCAGGACATTATGTGGGTTGGTTCTCCCTCCCTACCTTTATGCAGGTCCTGGGGATAAACCCTCAACTGCTGAGCCATCTCACAGATCCTTGTCTTCTGTTTAGTTTGGAACTTCTGGGAACAGAACCCAAGTCCCCATGAACACTAGGAAAGTCCTCTAATGTTGACCTCCCATCTCAGAGAACTCTTTAAAAAAGGGTCCTGCAGAGGCTTGTAGATAGATACGGTGTCCTCCCTGCTGGAGCAGGCTTCGAGGAGGACTGGGGAACAGAAAGCTCCAGGTCTGGCTGCATAGGGCCCTGACAGTCCCTTTATTTTTTTAAAATTTTTTTTTATTTTTTGTTTTTTGAGACAGGGTTTCTCTGTGTAGCCCTGGCTGTCCTGGAACTCACTCTGTAGACCAGGCTGGCCTCGAACTCAGAAATCCGCCTGCCTCTGCCTCCCAAGTGCTGGGATTAAAGGCGTGCGCCACCACTGCCTGGCCTGACAGTCCCTTTAAAAACATGGTAACTGAGACAGACTGACCACTTGAAGTCACAGGCTAAGAAATGGCTTAGGAGGAATTTGAACCCATTTTTTCTGCCTCTGCCTAAATCCCTGTCAGTCTTTCTGTCTTTGTCTCTGTGTCTGTCTCTGCACCCTGCCTCCAGGCTGAGGTATCTCTGTGGGTTGGGTGCCGAGTCTGTTAGCAGATCTCAGGAGCTGTTCTAGATCCGAGGCTGGGTATCCCTCCCTTCCAGTGGAAGGCTGAGGCTGGGAAGTGGGCAGAGACAGGCCTAGAGACACAATCCTCACCTTTGATGATCCTTTTAAATTAAGGTGCATATATTGTGACACTTATTTTAACTCGTTCCATCTGTGGCTTTGGATTTATGTACATACAGTGTTGCGTAGCCGTCGCTACTGCTTAATTGATCACACCCCCCAGAAGACCACATAACCTATTGGCTCTCAGTCTCCCTTCCTCCCAGCCCCTGGAAATTACTGCCCAGGAGCTCACCAGGGCATTAGAACATGGTGGCTTCTCAGTCAGCTTTCCCAGGAACTGGATTTCAGGGTCCCTCCCGTGTGCAAAGCTCAGAGATGAGCTGTGTTTAGAGGGGACTTCTAGTGGGGGCAGAGATCACTCTAAAAGCTCCACAGGGACCCCACACCCTCCTGGCCTTGGAGCAGGTAGACATTAATGAGGTTATCATACCTGATGAGGGCCTGTGGCCACCTGTCTAGCTGGAATGTTACCCCTGGTGTGGGTGTGTGACTCCATCTTGACAGATCCTGGTTCAGCCCCAGGGACATCCTTTCGGAAGGCTGTGGAGGTACGCAATTTCCTTTTTGATCCTCAGCCATTCTTTCTGTCAGCGTTGACTCTGAGGAGCTCCTGTGGGCATTCTCAGCCATGATGTGTGGTGCTGGCTGAGTTATGGCCTTTTGTAGAATCAGAAGCCTCTTGCTTTCACTAATGGATGGGCTGAGACCCAGGCTGCTCAGGCTTCCTCCGTTCCCATGTGGCCTTTGGATACAGGGTACCCTGGTCACTCTACTCCAGCTGCAGCCAAAGAGGTGGGAACGCAGCCTGGCCAGGCGTTGGGGACACTGCCATATTCATGTCCTAGAGTGCTTCCTCTTGAGTCTGTTTCTCCCTGTGGAGTGGGAGGGGCTCCTACCCATGAAGCACGCTGGCTATCTTATACGTGGTGCAAATTCACCGTGATGGCTTTCAAGGATCTTGAGCTCTCCACGGTCTAGAAGGTCGACAGGGATTCAAGGTCATTAGAGGACAGGGTCAAGTACAGTGTCTGACGCAGTGGGTTTTGAGGCAAACACTGGCCTTGCATGGGAGCTAGGTAAGTCTGGCCTCAGGCCGTACTTGCTTGAGGCCCACAGGGAAAGTGGGACGTGGCTTTCTGCTCTCGTTTTGGTAACTGGAACCATTCTTGGGCTTATTGACCATGCCCTTTTGGGGGCTGTGTGCCAGTGCAGAAACAACTGGTGCTTGTATGAACATATCAGCGCCTCAGCGGGGTCCAGCAGAATCAGTGCTGGCACAGGCCTCTTGGCTGGACATCACAGTGCCCGGGCTCCAAGCCGGGGCACTTCTCAAATGCTCTGAGTACCTGGATCCTGTATTTACACAGAAGCAGTGGGATTCTGAAGACGCTCGAAACGGCTACGTCTTGCTGATTCCTGCACTTCTGGCCTCTGTTGGAGTCTGCACAATGGGTGTCCTATGTCCTTGTGTTCAGGGCATGTTAGAGACCAGATCAGAAAAGACGGACAGGCTCCTGGCTCTCCGAGGCCTTATGTGGTTCTGTGGTGGTTATGGAACAGGCAGATCCTACCTGTGCAGGTCTGCAGGTGTCAGGAGGTGAGGCTCTGGCCTGCCCTGCAGAGCTGGTGAGGCCTAGCTGCCCGGCATCTTGTTGATGGTTTGTTTTTTTCATTTCTTTTTTTTTTTTGGTCTCTCTGATGCTTCTCTACTCAATTATTTACCCAGGGAATTTGGGCTTCTTCACTTGTGGTTTTGGCAAGGGCTTCACACAAGTGTTTTGCCCTGGTGGTCTCTTAACCAACGTAAGATAAATGGCCAAATCAAACGCAGGCCTTGCTGGCAGTGGAGGCTCGATGTGGGGCCGGGTGGAGGCAAGACAGCACCCTCGCTGGCCCGTTCATTGCTGTCCCTGACTCTCCGATGGGGGAGTGGGAACTCCCAAACCAGGTTGAAGACTCAGACGAGACTGGGCCACGCTAGGTTTTCTTGTGGTAAGGGAGGGAGGAGGAGCTCAGGGCAGCTTGTGAGCTTCTGGGGCTTGCGTGCTGCTTGCCAGGGTCTAGAGAGAAGCCCCAGGCAATCAGCCAGGCAGGAGGCTCATCAGGGTCTAGACCTTTGGAGGTAGACCTGAGATGGCGCAGGCCTATCTGAAGAACCAACCCTACACCAACATAGTTTCCTGCTTCTTTCAAAGAGGGGTCGCTCATATTTTGAGAGAACAAATCCTCAAGCGAAGCCCACTCTAGTTTGTTCTGAAGCCCCTTCTAGGGAATCTTAACTGGGAATGGGGCTCTGACAGGCCTTCTCTGTGCTAACCCCCTGCCCTAGGGCTCCCAAAGGCATCCCCCTCCCCCTAGAAACTAACTGGCAGCTGTAGGTGTAGCCCCTGCTAATGTCCTCTGTGCACCCCTTCTCGCTTGCCCCTGGACCCCAGTTGTCATCCTGTAGGGTGGTGTCCTTGGCCGAACCCCCTCGGAGGCTGTACCGTAGTCCTGTGACCCGGGCCCCCTCTTGTGCCTCAAGTCCCTTGTACAGTCCAGAGCCCAACTGACCAGTCTTTTCTATTGTTTTTTCTCCAGGGCCGTGCAGGCCTGCCCAGCTGCCATCGATGGCCCCCATAGCTGCCTCCTCTTCCCACCCTCCCACCTCCGTGATTTCTTCGCCTCTGCGTGCCCTGGGCGTTCTCCCACCCTGTTTCCCGCTGCCTTGCTGTGGTGCACGCCCCGTCTCGGGCGACGGGACTCAGGGTGAGGGTCAGATGGAGGCTCCCTTTGGATGCCAGTGTGAGTTGTCAGGTAACAGAGCCGCTGCGGTGGGGGAGGCGGGCTCCCGGGATGGCGGGCTGCGTCCCGGGCCGAGCCGGGGACCCAAGGTGGGATCCCAGGGGGGATGCACACCCCCCCCCCCCCCCCCCCACTCAAAAAGCTTTTCGGGGGATGGCAGCCGAAGTGCCAAAGATGTCAACTGAACTGTAACCTGTGTCGGTTCCCAGGGGGTCAAGGGGCCATCGCCTCCGTATAGTCTCCACCCTCGAATACTGAGAGTCTCACTCCCAGAATGCACTGCCCGACCTCCAAATTTCATCTCTTTGGGCTGTTTAGCTAAAGTTTAATTGGATAACACTTAACATCTGAAGTTCTCTTCTGCCCCTTGCCTCTGCCGCCCTGCCACCCACCCCAGACAAGGGTAGGAGAGGATTCCTGGGTTTCTGTGTACAGTGCTGGAGCCGTTCAAAATGCTGACTTTCTCTTTGGGACAATGTGTTGCCCATTAACTTAGAGGGAAGGAAAAAAAGTCGTCTCAAAGAGGAGCCTTTTAAAAAAGCTGGCCATGGGTAGCTGTGAAAGATTGTGGGCGTCTGGGGCTGTGAAGGTCAGTGGCTCTGGGTGGACCCCAGACTTGTTCCAGTTACCTCTGCTGTCGTTGGAGGTCAGTGAAACCCCGTTACACAAAGGGCGTCCCCAGCCAGGTGGCGACAGAGCCTGCATCGCTCCCTGGCTCTGACTCCCCACAAACATGGGCTTCTGTGGCTTATGGTCCCCACAAGGTCGAGGAGAGAAGGCCCTCTCTGCAGCCTCCTGGCGGGGCCTGGTTTGCAACACACTGTGGCTTCAGGGGCCAGGATGCTGACACAGACTCACGTGTTGAGCAGCTGTGGCCTGGTTTCCGTGGCCAGGGCCAGGAGAGGAGAGGGTGGCTGCGGCGCTGGGGTACATTCAGTTTGTCCCCGATACACTGCCAGGCACGTTGCAGGCTTTCTCTTGACTCAAGCTGCGAAAGGAAAACTATTTTTATTGGGCGAGTTTTGCTTTTCATTGACACTGTCTCAGGGACCTCTCTTGTTGGCAGCTTTGGCTTTGCACAAGACAAGTAGCCCCTGCTCCAGGGTGAGGTCTCCCGGGTCTTCCTGCCAGTAGGGTGTTCTGCAGTACTGGGCCCCCTACTCCTGCTATGATGGATGGTCATGTCATTGGATCTCCCATCCAAGACTGGGAGCTCTTGTTCCTTTCTGAGCTTATGTCTTGAGTGTATAAAGCAGAGACCAAAGTCACCCAGGAAGGAGTTGAATCACTTTACAAGGAAGCTGGCTTCCCTTCCTGGTCAGCCCCGGAGGTGACTGAGGCTTCATGTAGTTTGGAAGATCCTGTCCGCCAAGCTTGGGGTATCTGCTGGACTGGACAGCTGCCCTGCTCTCTGGCTTCCTGTAACGTGGGGGCTGCAACCCTGAAGCCCTGAGCCCAAGTGGTGGGGCTGCACTAGCAAAGATAAGCCTGGTCGGGCGGTGGTGGCGCACGCCTTTAATCCCAGCGCTTGGGAGGCAGAGGCAGGTGGATTTCTGAGTTCGAGGCCAGCCTGGTCTACAGAAAAAGGGAAAAAAAAAAAAAAGATAAGCCTGTATGGTCCGACTCGGTCAAGTTGTGCATGTAGAAACATGATCTCTTTGTCCTATATGCCACCAGGTTAAGCTTAACCTTCTGCTGGCCCTCCGTAGGCTCTGCCAAGTTGGAGTTGCCTCTGATGTGACTGAGCTCGCTTGCTATTTTTTTTTTTTGTCACGTGATGAGCCTTTCCCGTGCCCATGAGTGGGCGAGGCAAAGGCCGAGAGGCCATGGCTGAGCCCCTTTGGAGGACTGGGCTAAGGCTTGGGATTAGTTCCTATAGCCACATGACCCCTGCCTAGGCACAGTGGAGGAAAGACAAGGTCTTTGGAGCCTTGGCAACCAGGGGAGTCTGGCATCAGTCTGTCCTCACATGGGCTACTTGCTTTCTTAGAGTAGCTGCCTGTCCTGAACGTGGCCTTTGGTTGTGTGTCAAGGCCTTACTCCCACTTTATAGACGAGCGTCAGAGCCTGAGGTCTCACAGCTCAAACCTGCTCATTCCTTAGTCGCTTGCGGTCCTCAGGCACATAGTTTATTAGCCATGTGTGGATGCAGGCAGAGTCAGGTATGTGGGTCCCTCGCCTACCTTACAGCTCACAGTGTGGGCTTTGGGGACCGTGTCCTGAGGCTGATGGGAGGGAGGAAGAAGTGGCTCCCATATGGTACCTGTTCACCTGTAGTGCAGACAGAGGCTGCCCTGGAGTTCAGGGCTCTGGAGCATCCGGTCCATGTGTGGGGATTGCTGTGCGGGGGAGGTGAGAAGCGTTGAGGGCCTGAGTCCCGGAGCCTCTCCTGAGCCGGCTCCTAAGGGACCTACTGTCTTTCTTCTTCCTGTATCCAATACTGCTCTCCGCCATTGTTCTGCCTTGTTAGCGTTGCTTGTGTGAGGCTCTACCGCTGTGCAGTGTTTTCTGATAAATTTTGACAGATTCGAGTATCCTCTTCCAGTGGGTTTTGTCCCTTTGGTTGTGTTCCTGGCACTGGGCTGTTTGCTGAAGTGTTTTTAGTGCCTGTTTAATTAGTAGCTGCAGAGGAGGCATAAAATCGCCAGGAACCCTCGAGGAAGGAGGGGCCGTAAAGATGGAACACTGTGGTACTCACAGCGCTTTGTCCCTCTTCTGATCAGGATGCTTTGAATCTATCTCTTCAAATTAACTCAGGAAGCCCGAGTTTCACACAGGTTAATTGCATGCCCATGAACACATTCTGGGCTATGTATAGAAGGGTGTGATTTCATAGGAGAGAAAACTACCCAGACATGGCCAGGCCCCGCTAGGACCCTTCGCCCGTGCTTCCTGCAGATGGTTACAACTGGGAGAAGGGACACCGGGGCCCATTTCTTATGGATTCCACAGAGATCCTTTGTGGTTTTGAGTCAAGTGCTCCAGGCAACTAAAAGGTCTTCCCCTCAGATGTATCAAGGTAGCTGTGTAATCAAGAGCCATAGCCAAGTGCCCTGCCCTGTGGTAAGGACCAGAGGCCTTGAGCATATCATTGTCCCTCTGCAAGCCTCACCTCCCTTTCCTATACAAACCCTACATGTATGTATGTATGTATGTATTGTGTGTGTGTGTACGTTTATATAGATGCATGCATGTGTGTATATATGTGTGCATATATGCATATGTGTATGTATGTATGCATGTGTGTATGTATATATTTATATACACACATGCATGTGTATGTATATATATATATTTATTTATATTTATATAGACATATAGGAGGTGGAACGGGAACTGAGAATCTTCATTGCATATACATGATATGTATGTATGCATGTAATATTGAAAAGTAAGGCTCCGGGAGTGTATCTGTGGATTAGAACAGGTTGGGGTGTTGTGAGTCTAGGCCTGGCTAGGGCTCCAGGCTCCATCCTGTCTTCAACCCTTCCCTGCTTTGAGAGAGCATGATCAAAGAGTGGGCTTCAGAATATATCAGACTGTCTTCATGGGTGAAGTACGGAGCTAGGTGTGTGGCCTTACCCAGATCATTCATTCCTCATACTTTCTCTTCCTCCGTTCTCTCATCTGTGAAATGGACGTTAAGGATCGGGCATACTCTATGGCTGTCTGGAGGATTTTGCATGAGGTAATTTGGGGCAGACATTCAGAATGATGCTCTGAATGTAAGGAGCCCGCAGACATTATGATTCATACGCAAGCAGTAGGGGTTTCGCAATCTGATGGCGTTCCATATCTGGCACTGGGTGGAGCTTCCCTTAAACCGCATCCCCGGTTTTCATGCTTAAAAGCGTTTAGCCTCTTGGCTGGCTCCATCGTGCACCAGCCTTAGGAGGTGGAACAGGAACTGAGAACCTTCATTGCATATTTAGAAGCTGTAAATGGTCATCAGCCAGCCACAGTGATTAATGCATGTGCTTGGCGAAGTTCAAGGTCTCACGCAAGAACACACAGCATCCAGGCTCGGGGAAGTGGAAGTGTTTGGATTTAATAGAGGGAGTCACTTGCAGTCATTAGTATATGCTGGAATCACAGGGCAATCTTGTAAAGTTAAATTCAATTTACTTTTCTACTGAAATTGTGCTTGCTGTGTTATTTAACTAGTCTGGGGTTTCTTGGCATGGGTTAAAGGGACAGTAAAGATAAAAGAGTACCTGTAAGTAAATAATAGGGTTTAACGCGAGAATCTCTCGTCTCCTCCTCCTTCAGTTATATCCCAGTGTTCGCTCTGTGTTGATTTTTATACCCGGAGCCCTCCAATGGGATGGCTCAGATCAGACCACCCTAGCTGTGTAGGCTTGATGCAATTAATACAGTCTGTCTGGAAAGTGCTCTTATTTCTGGAAGTTTTATGTTAATGATATGGTCTGCAAGCTGCACATTTCATACCAGAATGAAGAGTGAGCTGGAGTTTCTTTCTGAACTGGGCTTGATTAGCAGCAGAGGCTCCCTGGGCAGCCACTGTCCCAGAGGACAGAGGTTGGCAGTCGTCCCTGGTCCTGCCAGGGCACTGCTTGGTGGGTGTGGTGTACTGGGTGCTGGGGACGGGGGCGGGGGGGATGTTCAAGCCTTCGTGGGGAAGGAAGAGCCGTGAGGGTGTGGTAGGGAGGTGTGTGTCGAAGACTCCAGAGGGAGGTGACAGATGCACTTCTGAGTTCCTCTGCGGTGTAATGCTTTTGGGAGGAGTGGACCTTTACCAGGTCCCTGTGTCAACGGGGCTGGCTCGTGGAATTATTAAAAATTTAGAGAGCCCTACTGGGAATGTAATTCAGTTAGCAGAGTGCTTGCCTAGCATGCATGAAGCTCTGGGTTCAGACCCTAGTCCCACACTGTGCAAAGCAGGTGTGTGGTGCCAGCCAGTTACTCATACTTGGGAAACAAAAGCGGGGGCATTACAAGTTCAAGGTCAACTTCTGCTACACAGCAAGTTCATAGGTCAGTCTGGGTTATGGGAGACCCTGTCTCAAAAAAAAAAAAAAAATCAGTTAGTCATTAGTCATTTGTCCCTTTACAATGTCTATATAACAAAGACATTGGTAGCCTGGCCCCATGACTGACATTTACGGCAGGCCTGGCAGTTCCTGGAGATTGGCTCCTAAGATTGACTCTGGTCTGTGTTATCTCAGGATGGCTCCACCCTAGCTGCTTTCTTTCAGTGCCTGGCCAAGACCTGCAGAGTGTCCTCCCTGACTTGACAAGTGACGACCTCCGCCAGCCCCCTGGAGGTCGACAAGGATTTGGTAGACTCCAGAAAAAGGCCACTGTCCACTGCCCATGTATCAAATCACACCTTTCAGCACCAACAGGGGCCAGAGCAGCTGCAGTGGGCTCAGGGGAGGGACTGCAGCTGGCCAGCGGGGTAGGGCTCACTGGGGTGACTACCTTCAGATGAAAGAGGTCCCAGTGACACAGGCCTTTCCTACAGATACCATTTCGGCCTCTGCCGGCCTTTGAGAAGGCAGAGCTAAATCAAAGAATTCTGTTCAAATCTGTACAAGATGTTGCTGTTTTTCTGCTCTGACAGGAGAGGCATTTGGAGGAGCAGTTTCTTTTTCTTCCTTTCTTCCTTTTTTTTTTTTTTTATAGCTGTCTTAAAAAGGAGTTTGGCTGTTTAGCACAGCTGGTGCTCATTACGTTATGGACTGGCAATGAAATAGCATGTGTAATTAATTTTTAATGCAGCGCTGGGTGCAGCACTTTCAAACAGTTAGTGGATGTGAAGGCCCAGCGCTGGCTATGGACATCAGAGACCTCGGAGCCAAGCGGCCACGGGCTCCTTTAAAGGCGATTTGACACTGGCAGAAGAGGCTGCTCGCCATCCTCTGTGTAGAGAGAAGCTCATCCAGAAATGAGTTTGTTTTGGGTGACCCAAGGGGTCAAGCCAACCCTCACTGAGCCAGGATTAGAGGTCCGGATTGAACATCTCATCTGACCCTTGTGATATCTAGATGGAGAAGTTGAACCAGGCTGGAGGAAGATACCGTAAGAGACAAGTGGCTGGCAGAGCTGATTGGCTCTGTCTCTCGGGCTCTGCCCACTAGACCACACTGCCTTCTTTTTGAGACAGCAGCTTTTGTATCCCAGGCTGACCTTGAACTCATTTTTTATAACAGAGGATTTTCTGATCCTTCTGACGTGGAATGCTGGGATTTCAGGCCTATACCACTATGCGCTGTTTTATGTAGTGCTAGCGACTGAACCCTGGGCTTCCTGCATGCTAGGCAAGCAAGCGCTCTACCACTGGTGCCACATCACTAGCCTGCATCCTGAACCACCTTGTGTTCACATGGAGAGCTAGTAAGGGCACCTGTTATCCAAGGGAGATGTTTAAGAACCAATCAGTTTCGATGTTCTGTGCACTGGGCTTGGCAGCAGGTAGCATTTTTGACAGCAATGAACCCCAAATAAGTGGTCCTGGGACTCTCACGAGGTCTTTGGCCTCTGCTGTGGGCCGCTCCCCTATGCATGTGCCCGTTCTGGGACTGCCTGTGGGCTTGCCTGCGTGCTTGCTGTCCAGTCTACCATGGAAACTGCAACATGGAGTCTTGTTTGGATTAGGCACTATGATTCACACGTACCAGAGCTGAGACCTCCTGGGTCCTGTTCTCTGTGCTACTGAATGTGAATGCATGACCCTAGGCTGCCCACTCCTCCTCTCCGTGCCTCAGTTTCTTCACTTGTCAAACGGGGCATAAGTAACTCCTCAGGGACGGCACTGAGACATTTCTGTCAGAGTGTGCCAGGGCATTCGGGAGCAGGCTGGCTACTGTGATGATCAGTCTGCCGACTCTGTGACAATCCTCACATGGGAGTTTCTTAGCATGCACGAAAGGGGAGAGGGGCCTTGCTGCTGTTAATCCACAAAACCTACTATGTGCCAGCTCTGCCTTTCGACCGACACCCTATCCTTATCTTTCCCCCAAGAAGAGGTAACCCCTCATCCCCCTGGGGTATCCTCTGCATAGGGGGCACAGGCCACCCAACCGAGGTCACATAGCACAGAACCTGCAGAACTAAAGGTGCAGGCTAGGCTCTGCTGGGTCTCCAAGCTCTGCTACCTCTGTCTGTCCCCTCCACCACCCTCACATTGGTCTGCGGTGGCTGCTTTACCTGCCTATCAGATGCACAGCATGCTGGTGTAAAAGCAGCTGGCACTTAGACATGGTCCCTGAAAGGGTCCTCTGGCTTCTTCACTTCACTGGCCACATTTGTGTCTGACCCTGACCTAGAAATGGGACCTTTGGGTATGAGAGAACCGGAGTGTGACAGAGACTCCTGAGGAAGGAGGCCGGGAAGGCTGCCCTTCAGTTTGCTGGGCCACGCAGCTTTGACCTTCATGCATGACTGGACTCAAGGGGAACATGAGGAAGAAGAGCGTTGAAGAGACCAGAGGACCCAGATGAGAAAGGGATGCGCAAGACAGTTTCGGCAAATTGCCCTAAGACAATTTTTTGGGTTTCTGGTGTCTGAGTGGGAATCCGGCCTGCCCCAGCCAGGCTTTGTGCTATCTGCCTCTCTCCTGTGTTTGTGGTAGGTAGGGCCTGCACCTTGAGGAGTGTGGGACACTGGTGGGCATCCTGGGGTCTGACATGGTGAGGAGATGTAGAGTGGGTCCAAAGTCAAGCACTCTAGGGAGAACGGCTTGTTTTCCTCATCTGTGTGGGAGCCCGTCCCTCTGCACTGTGGGAGAAACTGAGTTTGTTGTTGTAGGGTGGCCTGGGGTAACACATTGAACAAGGACACGATGAGGGAATTTCTAAAAGTCATAATTATATGTAAGAATATATGTATGTATAAATAAGAATAAATATATGTATACAGTTTTGACCATCCCCCACCCTTATTTCTAGAGACTGAACCCAGAGCTTGCTCAGGTGAGCCGAATGGCTCATCTTTTCTGAATCTGTGGCAGGGGCAGAAGGAGGGAGGCTGCCTACTGGAGATGTTTTACTGTAACTCATGAAATATGATTTATCTAAGTTAAGACTGCCCAACTGAGCCTGAAGAGGAGTGGTGAGAAGCCACAGGGCCTCTCCCTGCGAGGTTTTCCAGCCCGCTTTAAATCTTCGAGGAACAGTGGCCTGGATAGTTCTGTGGTCCTCTCTCTGGACATTATTTAACAAGTGTCAGGAATTGGCACATTACCTCAGTATGTGGTCACAGGTGACAGGGAGGCAGCCTTGGTTTCCCTTTCTCATCTGGGCCCTTACACCTGGTGGCAGGTCCACAGGACCTGGTCAGGCTGTTGTCTGCCATCCCAGTGTGCGTGGGTCCTTGGCTCCGCCGGCCTTCTGAGTTTTGAATTCAGACTGTTCTTAGAGGTTAGCATCCTGCAGAATGCACACCAGCATCTCAGATGTAGCTTGATTAGTACTGAATGGCACGTCTGATGATGGCTTCCCTGAGTGTGGGTACCACTGCCCTTCTTGTCACGGCTACCTGGCAGGTGCTGGTAGGGAGAGGCACGCGTGAATTGGGATGCTCCTACGGGGCCCTGGATAATAAGACCATCTGTGTTTCATCGTTCTCGTAGAAGGGGTCAGAGGGCTCAGGTCTTCTCTAAGGAGGTTAATGCAAGACTGAACTTACCGTCTGCAGGAACCGGCCGATGGGACTGGTTCATAAAACTGGACGTTAATTATTGCCTTTCTTAATAAGGTGATGACTGGCTGAGGGGGTGAGGCCTGCCCCACTGGGTAGGTGTACGTGTCGGTGACTCGGGGTGAGTTTAGTCAGGACTTAGTTAATTCAGGCTTGGTCTCCTTGCTCTGAATTTCCTTGGGTTTTTGTCAGCCAGCTCATTTGTTCTGTATTTAATTGTAAAAGAAAAGCCATCAATTGATGGCCTGTGGTATGCCATGGGCTTTTTTAAAAAAAATTGTGTTTTGAGACAGGGTCTCAGGTAGCCCGGGTTAGCCTTCAACTTGCTGCTGGGTGTGTGCTCCCATATCCAGTTTTTGTGGTGCTGGGGATCAAACTCAGAGTCTTCTGCATGCTAGGCAAACAGTATTCCCAGCTCCTGTAGAATCGAGTGTCACAACGGTTCAAAGGTAGGATTATGAAAACTTTTTTTTTATTGTGAGTAAAATGTATGTAAGATTTGCAATTTTGATAGGTGGTCACTACCTTGCTGCCACCACTGCTAGAGCATTCGTCTTGCTAGGACATGCCCTGCCGCTAAGCTGCAACCCAAGCCTCGTTTTGAACTGTTTTTAAGTATGCTCTGCAGTGGTGCTAAGCACGTGTCTACTATGTGGTCCTCACTACGTTTCATCTCTGGAACTGTCTCCTCTCAAACACCTTGGTCTCTCATTAAACAATAACTCCACTTCTCTTCTCCCAGCTCCTGGAAACCACCATCCTACCAGCTGTTTCTTTGATTGCCACAGCTCCAGGGACTTTGTATGGAATGCAGCATACTGCATCCGTGTGTGTGTGTGTGTGTGTGTGTGTGTGTGTGTGTGTGTGTGTGTACTTGGCTCATCCATGCTGCACCAGGTGTGAAATTGTCTTTCCACGTTAGGACTGTGTACTATTCCCTCATGTGGATGGCTTACATTTGCTCTTTTCCTCTTCCATTCATTCGTCAGTGGGCACCTGGGCAGCTTCTGTCTTTGCCTGTTGTCAACACTGCAGCTGTGACCTGGGTGTGTCCATCTTCTCAAGGGCCCGCTTTAAGTTCTTTTGGGTGTGTACCCAGATCACGGGATCTTAGGTGACTCTGTGCGCTTATTGTTTATTATTATTGTTGTTATTATTTGTTATTATTATTAATTTAGAGTCGGTTGCCTAGTTTTTCCGCAGAAGCTGTCCTGTTTTGTCCCCTTGCTGATTTTGCACAAGGCTGCTGTGGTTTAGAGCGAAGGAAGCCGTTCGTCAAGGACATGAGAACTGACTGAAGGACTGTGGTTATGCCTCCTGGGTATGATTTTAGGCCAGACCCCACTGACTCAGGCTTAGCCATGCTTTGGCTTACCTGCTTTAACTAATCCTGAGGGTCCCAGTCTCCTAACTCCTAACCCAGGACAACTTTGTCTTCTCGTTAGCTGGTTTTAAGTAGTCAGCAAGACATTCACCCTGCATGAAGATTTGAGGAAGAAACTTGGGCAAATGAGTGATCTTCAGTGACTTGGAGGCAGTCTGACAGGAATACTGTGTTAAGAAGGAAAACCCATTGCCCTCCCTCACTGAGCTCAGGGATTTCTCTGTCTCAGAGGATGCTCTCGCTGGCCTCTATCCCTTGACTTGAAGGAGGGCATCTAGGGAATGGCCTTGGGTCCTTTGTAGACTGGTACAGTAATTAAGAGAGTTCTGCTCAGGTCTGCTCTGTGCCTTATCTCTCATGGCTTCTGTGAGTGCTGTGGCTGGCGGTGGCAAATAAACTCAAATGGTGGGGCGGGGGGGGGGGGGGGAAGGAGGGATTGAAGAAGCTACAGATTCAAAGTCACCGTGTTGGCTTCCTTTAAAACAGAAGTTCTCAACCCGTGCGTCCTGATACCTTTGGGTGGTAAACAACACTTTCAGAGTCGCCTAAGACCTTCTGAAAACAGATATTTACATGATGATTCATAACAGAACCCAATTACAGTTACGAAGTAGTGACGAGAATAATTCTTATGGTTGAGGGTCACTACGACTTGAGGAACTGTAGTAAAGGGTCTTAGAGTTAGGAAGGTTGAGAACCATTGCTTTAGACTCTGGCCTTTGTTGCTTCTTCCAGCCTCAGGTAACTCCAGGAGTCACTTGGCCTCTGGCCACATCATCCCAATCCCTACCTTTGTGGGCACATAGTACCCACTGCAGTCTACTGCCTCCTTTTCTAGACGATGGGCTAAGGGTATACACCTAGACCACCCAGGATGGCCTCGTCGTATCACAGTCCTTCATTTTATCCACACGAGGCCGCACACAGCTTCCCCCGATTTAGTCACGGGCATGTATAACATTTTTGGGTCTCACTAGCAACCCCCCTGCACACTCCTTTGTTGCTGGACTGTTGGCTTCTCCAGGGAAGGAACCACCAGTTTGGTTCCTTTGGGGGAGATCTGCTAAGGACTGGGGCAGTTCTACACACTGTGTGGTATTTGTCAGAGTGGGTCCCTGAAGAGATGGCCACAGGAATGTCACGTTTCTCAGCTGCCTGACACCTCCGGCCAGCTCTCCTCAGACTCGGTGGCAGGCCGTGTGGCCACATCTGGCCACATCTTGTCCCACCAGACCAACCCCTGTCAAGTCAAGACTACAAAGTGTGTGTGTAGGGGGGTGGTTTTTCAAAAAGCCTGTAATGATTATGAGGAAAAAAATTAACAGAGTTGAATAGAAGCTAAAAATAGTTGGACACACATTTGCCTATAATCTAAATTATTTTTGTAAACGAGCTCTGAGAAAACAGGAGTATTTTTAGCCCATGTCTTCTAGGATGCTGGGCATCATCCTAGGAAGAGCATCTCAGAGCTCACCAGAGTGTAGTAATGTCAGCAGGTCAGTCGGTGGCCCCTGGGGAAACAGGGTCTGAGGAGCCATGTCCCTGGGAAATGTCCTGTCTCTTTGCGGAGAGAATGGTCCTTGAGAGTCAGACTGTGGCTTCTATGGCTGATGGCATCTGGGGACATCCTGATCTCACCTGGACAGGTAGCTGTGGCACTGGCCAGTTGATAGCTGGCTAAGCTCTGGTTTGGAGAAGGGGGTGCTTGTGGTGAGACTAGCCTGGCCTAGTACCTCAGCAGACCTGCAGGAGAGACCAGGGCTTGAGGGGAAAGTGTCCAAGCCTTCTTGTTGGGAGCCAAACATTGCCTCATGTCATCTCCCCATTTTTCCCATTGCCTTTGCCAGGGTCGTTGGGCCTGGCACAATCTCTGTAATAAAAAGCCGTGTGTGTGTGTGTGTGTGTGTGTGTGTGTGTGTGTGTGTGTGTGTGCATGCGAGCCTGTCAGTGTGTGTTTATGTTGGTGTTGGTTGTTTGTAGGTGTATTTTGAGAGTATGCTATTAAGAGACAGCACCTACTGAGGCCCCTCCTATTCTTCTGCCTGGTACTAGATGTCTCCGGTACAGGCGTGTACTGACATGGCAGGGCTTAGCATTGCATGCTGCTGTGGCCTTGGTGTAAGTGTGCCTCTGAAGATAGATTTTCTCCCCGGTGCCTGAGGGGGAACTCACTGTACTGAGGCCAAGACACCATGGTCAGTCCAGAGTGTGGTCACCCATGAGCACACACAGGGAGATCAAAGGCTTTGAAGTGGATGGTGGTCCTCATCCTGGCTGTGACGAGCCGTGATTTCGGGTGGGTGGGCGAGCCTGTATCCTCCTCTGAAAAATGGGAATGGTGCCAACCAAGTGTCCCAGTCAGGCACCACAACAGGACACATGCTTACCATGGGTTTTACGCACGCTGGTACTCCTTGCCTGTCTCTGAGAGGAAGGCAATGCCATCATTCCCACTTTACAGACAGGGAAACTGAGGCACAGTGACTCCAGAAATGTTCCCGTTGAGTGTTTCCCAGTTGCGATACACTCCCTGCCTCAAGCAGCAGCTGGCCTTGTGTCGCTGTTACATTTTATTGTTGTTATAACTATAATTATCATCCTCAAGATCATTACGGCAGCCGTTTCCTGGGTGGAGATATTCCTCTGTCGCTGCCCCAGCCAGCGTTGACTTCTACCCATGTTCTTCCTTTCTGGGCATATTGTCTTTCATCCACGGACTCCTTCTGCTGCTGTACCCAGCGCTCTTCCATTTTGGGCTTGTGTGTCTGAGGTCCCCGCCTTTCTCTCTAATTGAGATAATGAACCCAGTCCCCCACCCCCAGAATCGGAGCTGAAAGTCAAGTGAAAAGCGGCGGTTGCCATTTGCTGACCTCCCTTTCTTTCTCTCTTAGTATGAGTCTCTTTACGAAGGGATTGGCTGGATGCAAACAGCTAATAACCTATGGATTTATGGAGGCAGTGAGAGCCGGCTTTATAAGCTCGGATACCTGCAGTCCGCGTCCTGTCTCTTTAAGCCAAGGCTCCGACTTGCCGTGGTATTTTACAGTGCCTGGTTTCATTTATGCTGGAGCCAGACTTACTATGTGAGCGTCGTCCGCATGCTGGAATTAGTCTTAAGCTTGCTTCTGTGGCGTTGCCAAATTCCATGTTTGTGTTTTATTTAGAATTCTTTTCACGGCCAGCCGATTCTGTGCCGGCACACACAGGCACTGTTGCGCCCCATGGAGAAAATAAGCAAGCTTGCGTTTTCTTTGGCAGAGGCCGCGGCCACAATAGACTGTGGTCTCTGAAACATTTTTTAAAAGCTATTTTAACCCATAACAGATGCATAAAGTCGGCTCAGGCATGCCAGTTTTCTTAGTTTTAATTAAAAAATAATTACAGTCTAATGGGATGTTAGTGACACATTTGGATGAATGGTCGGTGACATTATCTGCAACTTATAAATTAGTGCCTCTCCCTTGGCTGGGGCAGGGCTGGGGAAGATTTGGGGAGGGGCATTTGCATATCTGTTCTTAATTGCAGCCCCAGAGGGTAGCATCCTTAGGGGCAGAGACAGAGACCTTGGTCAGTGGCTTTGAGACCCAGTGCATGTGACATGGGCATCTGGTAACATTCTTTCAGCTCCATCAGACAGAAACTTACCTGCAAAGTCCTCACATATGGAGATGAGGTGCCTGAGATCCCTTCCTCCTTCAAGATGACAGGAAATACCAGCTAGGACCTGCTGGGCCTGAAGGGTCCTCTGGGAAGCACGAGGGACAGAAAATATAAGCGTATTGCCAGGGAGAACAGAGGCTTGTGGGAAGCTCGTAGCCTCCACAGACCAGCTTCAGATGTTTTGGAAACCTTGTCACTCATTCGAGTCCCAGGGAAGGGAGGTAGGTTTGCCGGTTGTGGGTTCTGGGGTCTCTGCAGATACTAGCTGGGAACAGTCGGGATGGGTCGTGGCCTTGCTTCTGATGATGGGGCAGCTAGCTCATCTACGAAACCATGGGTCCAGGTTCCCTACACTCTCTTTGAGATCTGACAATGAGAGTCAGAGAGGCTGGTGTCCTAGGCTCAGCCTCTCTGTGAGTGCAGTTTCTGCTCACCCTGCCTTCCTGGATGGAACGGTTCCAGACAGCTACGGTGTGCAGCTTGTCTCTCTTCAGTAGTTGTGGGGAGCTGTGTCATCTTACCCGTGGAGAACGGGGAAGAGTCACTTTAGCTGCGCCTATGTGCTTGGTCATGTAGGTTGCTCCTTTGGGGATGATTCCAGGGGCCCCTGTGCTTCATTACTGGGCTTCTTTCATAGGTACCACCCAATGTGTTCTAGAGAGGGGGGACAGGACTTGCCCGAGGCCACTGGGCTGAGCCAGGGCCTGCCTGCCTGACTTAACTCCTCACTTTCCATTGAAAACTGCACTGAGCCACACCCTGACAAGGTCTAGAAGACTGGCTCAGGGTCTTTATTTTTACTTTTGGGGCTGTGGGGGTGGTGGTGGTGGTGGTGCTGCGGGTTGATGGGCGCTTCCTGTTGTCCGGGGTCTAAAATGAGTGTTTCTTAGACAATGTTTTCCCGAGCCCAAATTCCTCCCGGGTAAAATTAAGTTCTTCTATTAAAAGCATGAGTCACACCAGCCCAGATGAGAGTGGTTTTGACGTTCCTCGAATTTTTTTGGAAGGGAAACATCACATTCATGCTAATCCTTGCAATTAAACCTCATTGCTGGGTAATCCACCAGACGCTTGGTAACCTAGCCCTCTGCCATCCGTCTACAGTGCCTTCCTCTCCTTTGCTGTTGCCTGCCCAGAGTTTCTTCCTCTGTTCTGGGCTCATCAGATTCCCCGTGCATGGTCTTGGGTATCTAATTGCCACAGATGATTAATGTCTGGTTGATAAGGGTCCATGTCTGGCTGCTCATATGAATTCTAAGGAGATGGGAGTACATAGCTGTTTTAGAATTGGAGGTTTGCTCCCCTGCCAGGGGTTTTCTGCTCAGATGGGGGGTGGACCCCAGACATCCCTGATGATCAAGAGGGGGACATATGTAGGCAGAGAGGTGTCACTGGGGTGGGTTTGGGCCCACTTTGGGGAAATTAGCCAGGCTGGTGAGGAATTGGATAATATCATGGCCATGATATCAACTTTCCTGGGCTGAGTGTTTCTCTTACTGTGACCTCTCAGGTTCATGCTCAGCTTTTGCTAAAGGTCGTGGTAGGGAGGTTCCCAGTGACCCTGGGTCCTTTCCTTGTGTGATCCTGTTACTGCCAATGAGACCTATTCCATCTGCCTGTGGACCAACCTGGGTGTTCCTGGTTCCCATGTGTCTAGGTCAATGTTTGACTGCAGTGGGCTGTCCCTGGTTGCTTCTGGAGCTCAGGTCAAAGCAGAAACCCAGTGTGACAGACAGCCCAGGTCAGATGCAGTGGGGAGTCTGTTTCCTAAGGTGCTGGCTGCCTGCTCTAGTCCTGGAGCAAGGGCAAGTTGGGATAGTTGAAGAATACTGACCCCTGGAAATGCGGCTGTCAAACGATCCTGAATTGTGTCTCTGAAGCTTTGGGTGCAGTCTTGGAGTTTTGGAGACTAGGGAGACGTCTTGCTTTTATGTCTCTTTTCTCAGAGAGCTGCTGCAGCTCACCTGTTGCTCAGGTGAACCCTTGGTTAGGCGGTTCTGGTGTCTGGCACCTAGAGGAGACAAGCCAGGGTTGGAGAGGGTGAATGGAGAAGCCAGTGACGGCGATGGGCAAGGCTTTGGTTTGGAATGACATTGAGTGTGGTTTCTGAGTTTGGCACTTCTCTTTGGAATGTGAGGAGCAGGGTGGGCAGGGATTCAAGTTCATTTACTTGTATTAAGCTGAAGCTTCCTCTTTTCACGAGTAAGAAGCAAAAGCCCGAGAAAGTGATGAGAAACACAGCCTGGAAAGGCAGTTCGTTTACTCATTAAATCTTCCATAAAATAAATAAGGATTTAGAATGAAGGGCCCAGCTGCAGAGCATTCTGGAGGGAGGGGACAAGCCCATCCTGAACCTCAGAGTGGGAATGGACGGGCAGATCAGGCCCGTGTGTTTCTGCTCCAGAGGCCAAGTGTTGGCCCTGGAAGTAAGAACAATGGGTGTGTGTGCTCACATACATGTGTGTAAGCATGTGGGTACACTAGCAGTTTACAGGTGAATGTATAACATGTGAACATGTGTAGACATGCTTTTATGTATATGTACATGAGCAAGCAGGTATGTACACAGGAACATAAGTATGTAAACATGTAAACATGTAGGTACATGGGTGCACAAGCATGTTCATAGATGCATACATGTGCTCCTGTTCATTTGTTAATGTGTGTATGTGCGTATATGCAGGTGTAGATGCATGTATTTGCTCACATGCTTATGTGCCTGTACACACACACACACACACACACACACACACACACACACACACGGTGTGCGCATGTGCAGTCAGATGCATGTGTAGTCTATCTGTGTGTTTTCACGTCTTCATGTACAATATACTCGTGTGTGTGTGTGTGTGTGTGTGTGTGTGTGTGTGTGCGCACGCGCACACGCGCATGTGTGTGAGGAGTGTCTCCTCTGAGGACCTGTTAGAGATCAGCGGCTGTGGTACTTCAAGAGGGGATGCAGAGCCAGAAATGCACAAAATCAGAAAGAAGTGAGGTGTAGGAATACCATCTGAATGCACAGTCCTGCTGTGGTTCAGTGAGTTCAGTGTGGGCTCAGGGTGGGTGTCCACACCCCCTGACGCTGTCATGCCTGAGGCAAAGCGGAGTTGGGAGAGCACTGCAAGGTGAGCCTTGGCCTGGCCCGGCTTTGCCCCTTGATAGCTGGCCGACTCTTCCCTTTAATGTTCCAGCCACAGTTTCCTTCCCTGCTTAAGGAAGATGATGATGGTGCATCAGTCTACATATGTACAGTGCTCAGGGTAGGGCTCACACACGATGAGCTCCAGCCAGGCAGGCTATGGTTGGCCTTGTTGTTTGGTAAATGTATGCGGGGTGAAGGTATCTTGTCCATAATAATCTGATATGCCTGCAGCAGCCCAAAAGCTGAGGCATGATGGGAAGGCCAGGACCCTGGGCTTGGTTACCTCTGGAAACCTTTTTGTCAATGACGTTCTTGTGCCCCAGTGGTGAGGCCTACCCTCCCTCTCTCCATCCAGCCAGTGAGGCCCTCCCTAAGCTGTCTTTCAGTTTTGTCAGGCTCTCTCTAAACCAGAGCAGGGAGGATCCCCGTCATGGTTGACTTGAGGTGGCAGGCTTCTCCATCCTCAGCTTAAGCTGCTCGGCCTCATTTGGGAGCCTCTTAGACCCAGACAAAGCTGGGCAATGTACTAGAGGGTGGATGGATGGGACTATAAGATCTGGAAATGGCTTCTCCCTGGAGAAGATGTGGACAGTAAGCATGTCTGCAGACAAGGTGTCTAGGAAAGCTGCATGCTTGCCCTGGGCTCTCAGAGCCCAAGTGGTTGGGTGTCTAGTCAACCCGCGCCCTCCTCCGCTGGTAGTTTCAGGCATTCTTTTGGAACAACGCAACAGCCTTCCTGTTTTGACAGCCCCGGCCTTGTCTCTTTCTTTCTCTTGAAGGGAGCAGGGTGCTGCTGTCACGAGTGTGTTTGGGCATGGGGAGCGCGTAGCATTTGTGCCTGAGTGGCTCCTTCTTGCTCCATGGCAGACATTACTAGGTGATTACCATTTCCTTGACCTGGGTAACTCAAGATGAGAGGCAGGCAGTCAGTAGTAATTGATCATACTGGCCAGAAGTTGAAGCCTGTCTTCTGTCTTGGCAGGGCATTCCCGAATGGAGGGAGGGGCTCACTAGATAATGGCTTCCCTGGTTAGAGCCAGTGTCTGCTAACGTCAGACCCTCAGTCTTGCAAAGATCATAGAAAGGAAGGTTTTGACCTGAGGTCCCATACTTTGGATCAGACAGCATGGTGGATCAGTCAGTACCACCCCAGGGATCTCATATTTCACAGTGCTAGGGATGCCAGGGTCCTCTCCAGGTGGCTCTTGGCTGCTTCGGAAGTAGGCGCTGGCTCACTGAGGCTGTCTCCCCAGCCTGGGAACAGGCGCCCAGGCCTCTGGCTGAGATGGTGGTCTGGCATCCTGCCTGTTCTTCCCTTAGGGTCCCACGTGTTCCCGGGTGCTCTGTTGGAATTACATCCAGGGTAGGGCCTACCCTCATCCTGCCCTAACCCTGGCTGTGCCTTGTTCTGTCACATGGCTTCTGTGGTCTCTGTGGGTTTCCACCCCAGGGCCATGGCCTGTTCTCCAGTCACCCAAGAATTCTCTGCTGATGTCAGCAGAGGCTGTGTGTCAACAAGAAGTCTTAGGGTCCACTAGGAATGAGAGGATATATATATATATATATATATATATATATATATATATATAGACAGAGAGAGAGAGAGAGAGAGAGAGAGAGGACTGGGAGCCTCCTTCTTCCTCCAGGAGCTCAGTCATTTCCTTCCTCTCCTTCTCCTCAGGTCCTGCTGAGGTGAAGGCTACTTCTATCTTAGAGATGGATAAGACTGAGGCTTAGAAGGCCAACGCCCTCTTGACTGAGCCAGCTCTGTGGTACCTGGTTTACTCTCTCAGGCCAGCTTTGCCATACAGTGTCTCTCCTCTGACAAGGCACATCAGAGTGTCTTCACACTGCTACCCCTGTGTCTCAGCAGTGCTTACAACAGTCTTGTCCTTTGGGGATTCTGGTCCTGCTGTCTGTCCCGGTTGCAGTCTACCTTCTGGGTATGCATGTGGCTGTCTGTGAGTCTTCTAAGCTGATCCTGACTGAGGGCCAGGGACCTTGATCTCCGTGTCTCTGACGTCAACATTGTTCTTGGGTCACCAAAGGACTTAGTTCTTCCTGCTGGTAGGTGGGTAAGAAAGAAGCTATTTGATTGGAGCTCGGGATTGGGCTTTCAGCCTTTTTGGACAAGTTGGAGGACTGGAGGGGCTCCTTACTGAGGTTTATAGGTTCCAGGGGCCAGCTTAGTCTCTGGGCTGCCTTGGTACCCCACAAGTCTAGGCAGGCTGCTGGTGATGGCTTTCGTAGATAAGTGCCTGTTCTCTGCTGGGTGTAGAGCCCTGTTACCTCCATCTGTTATTAAAGCTGTGGTGCTGCTGTGGAGACCGAGACTCTGGCCTTCCACTCTGCACCCAGGCTACTCTTCTGGGAGGCTTTGCAGGTGGACCTTTGGAATCCCAGCTGCTGTTATTGGGTGGCTGAGCTCTGCTCTTTGGGGCTCCTGGTTAAGCCAGATGCTGTCCAGCAGGCCCAGGCCCTTGCTTCTGATGACTCTTCAAGAATTAGCAGAATGCAGCATCTTGGGAAAGTACCCTTGGGCAGCCCACAGCCTCAGCATACCCCAAGACCTCTTCTATCACCTTATATGGGAGAAAGCCAGGCCCTCTCATGCACACATGTGATTGCTGCATCATCTCCTGTTTCTGTCTCTTAGGGCCAGTCTTGGTGATAAAGGCCAGTGAGGAGCAGGGTGATGGAGAGCCATCTTTAGAAGCCTCTTGCCCAGAAGAAAGAAAGACTCTGGGAGTGATGAGAGTGAGGAGTTCAAAGCTCCTCTAACTCTGTGCAGGCTTCTGAATCTAGAAGAATCAGCCAGGCAAAGATTGTGTGGGAGGGAAGGAATGAAGGGCCCTTGGCTGGGTGAATTCCCATAGTGAGTGTGCAGAGGTTTAGCCTGGTACTGGGAGGCCCAAGAGCCAGGGCAGCCACTCTGTTTTGTTACGTGAACTAGAGCTACTTCTGTAATAGGGGAATAGAAGTTTCATGCTTTATGAAGCATTAAGTCATAGGAATAGAATGGATTAAAAGACCTGACAGCCGGAGGGGGACTTGTTGGCAGGCTTTATGATGGGGGTAAGAGAGGGTGGGGTTGGGAGTAGGACCAGAATGTATTGCTATGTATGAAATTATCAAGATATATATTAGTTACTTTAAGAAGGGGAAAGAGGCAGGGGACGGCTCAGTGTTTAAGAGCACTAGTTGACTTCCAGAGGACTCAGGTTCGATTCCCAGCACCCACATGGCAACTCACAACTGTCTATAACTCCCATTCCAGGAGAACCAGAGCCCTCTTCTGGCCTCCGCTGGCCCTGAGTACATGTGGTGCACAGACGTACACAGAGGCAAAACATCCATACATATAAAATAAAAATAAATCTTAAAATGGAAATCAGGGTCAGTAGGGAATGGCTTAGTTGGTAAAATGTTTGTGACACTGGAACACAGACGTGAGTTCTCTCCCCAGCACCTGTGTAAATATCAGGCCCAGTGAGCAGGTCTGTCTTCCCAGTGCTATACGGAGCTGGAGATGTGATCACTGGGGTGGGATGACCAGCCAGCCTTCTGAACCTCTGCTCTGGGTTCATTGAGAGGCATCTCAAAACATAAGACTGAGTGTTTGAGGAACACACACACACACACACACACACACACACACACACACACAC
>JADRCD010200409.1:60952-81611 GCA_019843815.1 Montemys delectorum | reverse complement strand
AAAAAAAAAAAAAAAAGAAAAGAAAAGAAAACCCCTGTTCCCTTCCCCCTCCCCCTGCTCACCAACCCACCCTCGCCAGCTTCCTGGCCCTGGCATTCCCCTACACTGGATCATAGAACCTTCACAGGGTCAAGGGCCTCTCTTTCAATTGATGATGGACTACGCCATCATAAGCTATGCATATGCTGCTGGAACAATGAGTCCCACCATGTGTACTCTTTGGTTGGTGGTTTAGTCCCTGGGAGCTCTGAGGGTACTAGTTAGTTCATATTGTTGTTCCTCCTAAGGGGCTGCAAACCCTTCAGCTCCTTGGGTCCTTTCTCTAGCTCCTGCAAAGTGGACCCTGTGCTCAGTCCAATGGATGGCCGAGAGCCTCTACTTCTGTATTAGTCAGGGACTGTCAGAGCCTCTCAGGAGAAAGCTATATCAGTCTCCTGTTACCTGCACTTGCTGGAATCCACAACAGTGTCTGGTTTTGATGCTTGAACACGGGAAGGGTTCCCAGGTGGATCAGTCTCTGGATTGTCCTTCCTTCAGTCTCTGCTCCATAGTTTGTCTCTGCAACTCCTTCCATGGATATATTGTTCCCCCTTCTAAGAAGGAATGAAGTATCCACACTTTGGTCTTCCTTCTTCTTGAGCTTCATGTGGTCTATGAATTGTATATGGGGTATTCTGAACTTCTGGGCTAATATCCACTTATCAGAGAGTACATGCCATGTGTGTTCTTTTGTGATTGGGTTACCTCATTCAGGATGACTATTTTCTAGTTCCATCCATTTACCTAAGAACTTCATGAATTCATTGTTTTTAATAGCTGAGTAGTACTCCATTGTGTAAATGTAACACATTTTCTGTATCCATTCCTCTGTTGAGGGACATCTGGGTTCTTTCCAGCTTTTGGCTATTATAAATAAGGCTGCTATGAACATAGTGGAGCATGTGTCCTTATTACATGTTGGAGCATCTTCTGGGTATATGCCCAGGAGTGGTATAGCTGGGTCCTCTGGTAATACTATGTCCAATTTCCTGAGGAACTGCCAAACTTATTTCCAGAGTGGTTGTACCAGCTTGTAATCCCAGCAATGAAGGAGTATTCCTCTTTCTCCACAACCTTGCCAGCATCTGTTGTCACCTGAATTTTTATCTTAGCCATTCTGACTGGTGTGAAAATCTCAGGGTTGTTTAATTTGCATTTACCTGATGACTCTAACTAAGCAAGTAAAAGATCTGTATGACAAGAATTTCAAGTCTCTGAAGACAGAAATCAAAGATGATGTCAGAAGATGGAAAGATCTCCCATGCTCATGGATTGGCAGGATTAATATAGTAAAAATGGCCATCTTGCCAAAAGCAATCTACAGATTCAGTGCAATCCCCATCAAACTTCCAACTCAATTATTCACAGACTTGGAAAGAGCAATTTGTAAATTCATCTGGAATAACAAAAAACCTAGGATAGCAAAAACTATTCTCAACAATAAAAGAACTTCTGGTGGAATTGTCATCCCTGGCCTTAAGCTGTACTACATCCCGAGCCTTAAGCTGTACTACAAAGCAATTGTGATTAAAAAAAAAACAAAAAACAAAAAAACCAAAACCTGCATGGTATTGGTACAGTGACAGGTAGGTGGATCAATGGAATAGAACTGAAGACCCAGAAATGAACCTACACACCTATGGTCACTTGATCTTTGACAAAGGATCTAAAACCATCCAGTGGAAAAAAAATACAGCATTTTCAACAAACGGTGCTGGCTCAACTGGAGGTTAGCGTGTAGAAGAATGCAAATTGATCCATTCCTATCTCCCTGTACAAAGCTCAAGTCCAAGTGGATCAAGGACCTCCACATAAAACCAGATACACTGAAACTAATAGAAAAAAAAGTGGGGAAAAGCCTCGAGCACATGGGCACAGGGGAAATTTTCCTGAACAGAGCACCAATAGCTTATGCTCTAAGATCAAGAATTGACAAATGGGACCTCATAAAATTGCAAAGCTTCTGTAAGGCAAAGGACACTGTCAACAGGACAAAACAGCAACCAACAGATTGGGAAAGGATCTTCTCCAATCCTATATCTGATAGAGGGCTAATATCCAATATATACAAAGAACTCAAGAAGTTAGACTACAAAGAAACAAATAACCTTATTAAAAATGGGGTACGGAGCTAAACAAAGAGTTCTCAACTGAGGAATGCCCAACGGCTCAGAAGCACCTAAAGAAATGTTCATTAGCCCAGAAATTTGGAATACAGGAAGAATGACCCACAAACTACAAGAAACCTAAGAAGAAGGAAGACCCAAAGGTGGACATTCCATTCCTTCTTAAAAAGGGGAATCAAATACCCACAGAAGGAGTGGCAGAGATTAACTATGGAGCAGACACTGAAGGAAGGACAAGCATATAGCTATCTCCTGAGAGGCTCTGACAATACCTGACTAATACAGATGTAGAGGCTCACAGCCATTCATTGAACTGAGTACACGGTCCCCAATGAAGGAGTTAGAGAAAGGTTCTATGGAGCTGAAGGGTTTGCAGCCCCTTAGGACGAACAACAATTACTAACTAGTACCCTCAGAGCTCCCAGGGACCCAACCACCAATCAAGGACTATACAGGGTGGGACTGAATGTTCTGGCAGCAAGTGTATAGTAGAGGATTGAAAATTCGATCATCAATAGGAGGAAAGGACCTCAGCCTTGTGAAGGTTTTGTGCCCCAGTGTAGGGGAATGCCAGGGCTAATAAGTGGGAGAGGGTGGGGTGGCAGGCATGGGGAGGGGGGAGGCAAAAGGGGTTTGTTCTTGTTGTTTTTGTTTGTTTGTTTGTTTTTTTGGAGGGGAACCTGGGAAAGGAAAAATTTACATGTAAATAAAGAAAATATCTAATATAAATAAATAAAAAAAAAAGAAGAAATGTTCAACATCCTTAGTCATCAAGATATGCAAATTAAAATGTAGCTTTCTAAAGAAAACAGAAGTGCAGCTGCCAGCCAGGCTGCACCACTGCTCTTGTCCTCTTAAAAATGAGTAACTGTAAGAACCCAGGGTCAAACAAAATAAGCTCCTTCTTGCTGTCATGAGCCTACAGTACTTGAAGGAAAACCATCTCAGCATTTTTCTCTTTGATGTTTATTTTCCATTTAAAATGCACGATTCTCAAATAAAAGATTGCTAGTAATTTTCAATATACTACAAGAAGTGGAATGCAATTTTAGTAAACACTTATGGTACTAGAGAATTCTAGAGGTTCATCTGAATGGCACAGTGGTTGCCTGACATTTATTCAGAAGAGAACAGACTAGTGCTTAGTATTGTGGTCATCCATGTATGAATACATGTACATTATCAATGAAATGAAAAATTTAACACTTAGTACCATAACTTTAGAAAATCCAGTAATTATAAAAATTGCTATGAAATTTTATAATCTTAAATGGATACTTGAAATTGTGAAATAATTATAAATTAACCTTGTATTCTTAGCAGGTCATCATATCCTGTTCTTGCCAGTTTGGGTGGCCTTGTTTCTGCTTCCTCTCCAGACTTCCCCAGCTATTTGATCAGACAAGTGTGCCACACAAAGGCTGAAATTCTATAAAAGCCAGAGAAGCTATCTTAGCATGAAGGAACACTATTCTTCTTACTGCGTCATATTTGTCCTCTGCTTTGCTTTTATCCATCCATGTAAAACATCATTAGTGAAACAAATAAGTAGCAATCCTTGGGCTAAGCAGCGGATATGCGACAGCAACCAAGACATGTATCCAAGACTTCCCAGAGCTCAGTGTACTAGGAAAGTGTTATGATTTATCTACAAAGCATAGTAAGCTTGGTGTTCAAGACATCATCTCAGGCTGATTCAGCTAGAGATAGAATTGGACCATAACGATCTGACTCCATCAATTAACTCTATCTACTGATGACTATATAGCTTAGCAGTACAAGGAAGTGGAACTTATATCTAGAAATGTTACCAGAGACGTGAATTTGAAAAGTCTATCTTCTCTCTACCCTGACCATTTCTCTTCTAACATATTACTCTGACAGAAGCCATAAGGTTCCAAACAAAATCAACACTACTAGTATTCAGACTTATAAGCACTTAATAACCTCTAGATTGATATCTCATAAAGTAAGTAAGATTGAAATAATGAAAGATTGATTAATATAGCCTAGAATAATACATCTCTGAAACAAGAAAAAAAATTCTGAGGTAATACTATATTCTTACAAAAATCAGTGGGGAGAGTGATTCCCTCCAGAATGCCATGCCTTGGGATTGACT
This sequence comes from Montemys delectorum, assembly GCA_019843815.1. Taxonomy (NCBI): domain Eukaryota; kingdom Metazoa; phylum Chordata; class Mammalia; order Rodentia; family Muridae; genus Montemys; species Montemys delectorum. The sequence goes on along the minus strand of JADRCD010200409.1, from coordinate 77,324 downwards.
CTCAAAATCAAATAGATAAATAATTAAAATAGACAAAACAACACCTGGACAAAACTGGGACTCATTTGCCTATTCTGACCTTTCTAAGCAGTGGAAGACAAGCAGTTTTCTCCTCAAAATTCAAACTAATAAATATATTCATTATATTTGTAACTCTAGCTAGAATTCTGAGAAAATTTCTAAAATCATTGGTTTCTTAGGGTCATTACCTTCTAAACATTAGATAAATAAATGTGACTTTCCCCTCAACTTCACTTAAAACAAAATGCTTTCATTAGTTCCTGTCACAATCAAAAGTTTCAACTCTAATTCGCCATTGAAGGAGGTGTGGGCAATAATAATTAAGTAGGTGCACGGTACAAGCAAATGCATGACTCACAGTTTGCAAAGTAAAATGATGTGGGGAGAAGGCACAGGAAGAAGAGGAGCAAATAATGGATTCTGGATGAAATGAAGACCTTTCCTGTCCAAGGCCTGTCACCACTTCTTTATTACTTGAGGATTAAGGGAATAGTGAATAAAGCTGCCTGCCAGACAGCTCAAAAGGTAAAAATAACATTATCTCTATGTGTGCCTACTTGAAATTTTTCAGAAATAACATTCATAAAATTAAACTTTCTATTAAAAGTTCCTGGAATATCAGACTGAAATCAGGAGAAAGGAAATGTCAAAAATCAACCAAGATTACAGTTTTCCCAAGAATCTGAACAGAATGAAACAACAGGTTGTAGAATCACCTACATTTCTTCCCCTTGGTTTCAGAAAAAAAGGCAAATATAGTATAGACTTACTAGGGTAGTCAGTAGGGTTTCTTTTTGCTTCTTTGTCTATTCTATGAGTAAGTACAAAATAAATGTTAGGTACTCCTAGGAGAGTTCAGCAAATTGACAAAATATGCTTTCATTGTTGAAGTCCAGAAATCAATTAGAAGCCATTCATACACAGTGCCACCTTATAATTTCGTTTATGTGTCTGTTGCATAAAAGACGACATATATATTTCAATATGCTTTAAGTATATTTAGAATCATGTCCCAACCTTTTTGCTATGATAATGAACACCTTGTACCTTAACATGGGTTTTGTTATCTTTCTATTATCAGTCTCTACAGGAAATAAAGAAAGTTTCATTCAATGAAGTTTTATTCAACCAAAAGTTCCAGCCTTTGTGAACAGACTTATATCTACATGTATTTAGAGTTCCTTCTGAGTTACAGTACTCACCTGAAAGCCTTGCACACATCTACTCTTCTGAAATTGCCAGATAAACTAAGTTAATTATATATTCTCTGGGGTGAGGTAAAAAATGATTTATGATAAAACAAATACATGATGAGAAACATCCAATCACTCTAGTTTACTTGATCCACCTTGCAGAGATCTCTAGGAAAACAAACTACATAATTTGAGAATTCCATATGTATATTGATGAATTGCCCAAGCTAGAGATAAATCTGGAATCCTTGCTCTTAACAAATAATCAACATGTCTCCCATTGCAGGAACATGTGATTTTTTTTCCTTCATTATTATTGTTATTACTGGCTTGGCCTCAAACTCACAGAGATTCACCTGGCTTTACCTCCCACATGCTGGGATTAACAGAGTAAGTCACCATGCTCAACCTTAGGAATTACATGTAAAGTAAAAGAACTAACTAAAAAATTATATATATATGTACACATATGTATGTACATATGTATATATGAAGTCAATACATAAAAAATTATCAGTATTATAAGATGACATTTGAAGAAATTTTACCATTATAGTTTTTATCTTTAATAAATGTAAAAACTGTCAAGATATTTTTCTTTCTCTTTTTGAATAATATATTGTCTAGCATGTGTGATCTCCTTATAGATTCTTAAAGTATTTTGTATAAAATTATATTCACTCCTACTAACAAAATGAATAGTAAGACAGTATAATGGTTAATTTCATTTATCAAAATGTAATCAAGTCAAAGTGTCCAAAATGTAGTCAAACATTAGTCTAGAAGTTTCTGTGAAGGAGATTTTAGAAAAATAGGAATATTTAAATTGGCAAGCTCTAAGCAGAGCAAATTACATCCTGTAATATGGGAAGAAAAAAGTTAATAAAAGAAAGAACTGTCTCCACTAAAATAAGAAACTGCACACTTGTTTTGCACTCAAGCAGTTACTTTCCTGGGTCTCCTAGACTGTCAGCCATTTCTGCAGATAAAGGATTCTATACTTGGCATATGCCAATTCTTTAATATCTCTTGGCCTCTCTTCCATCCTTCCTCATTCATTCCTGGTCTCCTGTCCTTTCCCCTTCACGCTCTCCCTTCTTCCCTCCCTCTTCTACTGTCTTAGTTAGGGTTTTACTGCTGTGAACTGACACCATGGTCAAGGCAACTCTTAAAAGGACAACATTTAATTGGGGCAGGCTTACAGGTTCACAGGTTCAGTCCATAATCACCAAAGCAGGAACATGGCAGCATCCAGGCAGACATGGTGCAGGAGGAGCTGAGAGTTCTACATCTTCATCTGAAGGCTGCTAGTGGAAGACTGACTTCCAGGCAGCTAGGATGAGGGTCTTAAGCCCATACCCACAGTGACATAAATAGTCCAACAAGTTCACATTTACTCCACACTTGATTTTAGCCAAAGGCCGAGAAGTGATTCACATCTACTCCAACAGGGCCACAATTTCTAATAGTAGGCAGAGCATATACAAACCATCATATTCCACTCCCTGGCCTCATAGTCTTATTCAAACATATGAGTCTATGGGGATCATACCTAAACATAGTATAATGCAAAATACATTTAGTCCAACTTCCAAAGTCCACAGTCTATAGCAGTCTCAACAATGTTAAAAGTTCAAAGCTCAAAGTCTCATCTGAGATTCATCCAATCACTTAATTGTAATCCCCAAAGCAAGACAGGAAACCAGCTAGGCAAACTCCAAACTCTGCATCTCCAAGTCTGATGTCAAAGCAGACTTCAGATCTCCAACTCCTTTTTCATCTGTGTTGACTGCAACAAACTTCTTTCTCCTAGGCTGGTTCCACTCCCTATTAGCAGCTTTCCTCAGCAGGTATCCCAGGGATCTGGCATCTCAAACATCTTGGGCTCTCCAAGGCAACTTCAATACTGCAGCTTCTTGTTTCAATGTCCATGATCCACACACATGATCTCCTGGGGTCTTCACAAAGGACTTGTGTCTCTTCTTCAGCTCTATCCTCTGTAGCACACTCTAAGATCAGGTTGATCCACTCCACTGCCACTATTCTTTTGGGTGATCATTCAATACTCTGGTGTCTTCTGCTCTTGGTGATCATCTAATACTCTGGGGTCTTCTGCTGCAACTATGCTTGACCAATAGCTTCTCAAAGACTTTCTTCACAGTACCAAGCCTCAGCTCCTTTGCAGGCCCCCTTCAGTTCTGGGCCATCAACTGCAACTGAGTCTGTACCTTCAACAATGGTCTTCCAGGGCCTTTCATGATGCAAAGCCTCAGCTGTTCCTCATGCCTTCAAAACCAGGTACTGGGTGAACCTGGGTGATGTCTACACATAACCAAGTACAGCTGCAGCACGAGGTACAACCGTGGCTATCTCTGGAACACAGCTTATTTGTCCTTTTAGAAAACACATCCCAGAAGATTTCACCTCTGTGATGCTGGTCTCTTCTTAATCACCACTAATTTCTTAGCTCCAGCTAACCAGCATCAACTATCCCAGTAGTCCCTTCTATTCAGGACTCTAAAGCCAGAAACATGTGGTCAAAGCTGCCAAGTTCTATAGTTTGTTGAGGCTGGAACATGCTCCCCTTGTTCTAGTACATTATCACCAGTTTTCTGTTTTCCAACTCCTTTACTCCTTATGCTTCGCTATCCTGAAACTTGGTCTGTAGATTGACTTTGAACATAGAGATCTGTGTGCCTATCTCCTAAACACTGAGATTAAAGGTGTGGTCCATCAAGTCTGGATTCAAGTTTTTCTCAACCTAGAACTTGCTCTGGTCTAGGCTGGCCTTGAACTCAGAGATCTGTTTGTCTTTGCCTTGTAGGATTAAAGGCTTGTACTAAAACTTAGCTGTGTAGGATCTTTTCCCAAGATCCTTAACTTAACATCCTTAAACACAGGATTCAGCTTCATTTCACTTCCTGGTATCCTTTTAATACTGGAACCATATATTTTGTATTTTTCCTTTCTAAGCTTCCTACACTTGTTCAATACGCTCTTCATGACACTTAACCAGAGAACAAAGCCTCCATTGCGCTTTTTTGAGATTTCCTTCGTCAATGCAATTAATAAATCTCTTTATCTTAGCCTCAGATAGACTCTTCAGACAAGCTGCCACATTCATCACCAAAATACCACAGAAACAGTTTCTAGGCCACATTCTGAAATTCTTCTCCTCTGAAACCTCATGGGCCAGATCAGCACAATTCAAATTACTCTCAGCAACAAAGTCTTCCATAGTCCTACTAGAATCACCCATTAAGCCCCATTTAAAGCATTCCACTTTATAAATTCAAAATCCAAAAATCCACATTCTTCCAAACAAAAGCATGGTCAAGCCTATCACAACAATACCCAAGTCTCTGGTACCAACTTCTATCTTAGTTAGGTTTTACTGCTGTGAACAGACACAATGACCAAGGCAACTCTTATAAGGACAACATTTAATTGGGGCTGGCTTACAGGTTCAGAGGTTCAATCCATAATCATCAAGGCAGAAGTATGGCAGCATCCAGGAGCCATAGTGCAGGCAGGGCTGAGAGTTCTACATCTTCATCTGAAGGCTGCTAGTAGAAGACTGACTTCCAGGCAGCTAGGATAAGGGTCTTAAGACCATGTTTACAATGTCACGCCTACTCCAACAAGGCCATACCTACTCCAAGAGGGCTTCAACTTCTAATAGTGCCACTCCATGGGCAGAGTACATAAAAACTATCACACCTACTCTACATGCACATACTCCACACATACTCAAACAGACACACATACACACACACACACACACACACACACACACACACACACACGAGTCTTCCCTACCTGCCATTTCACTTTCCATAACTTCAGTCACAGAGTTTTTCCAGATGTCAATGATTCTTAAGTTTTAAATTGCCCATTAAGTAGAATGAGAAAACCCCATGCTTAGTCTATTCTTCTCATCCCATCTAAGACATGAGTTATCTTTCTGTCCAGTGTTTCCATATTATATAGTCTATCTATTGACAATTGTATATCAGCTGCCGTCTTTTTCTGTGTTGCTTGAGATTCAGAACCCTATGATATACTAAATAATGGCCTCTAAATTTAAGAACTGTAATAGTGGCAATTCAGACATAGCAAAGTGAAGATTAAAAAAAAATCAAGTGAAGGGGTAAAAAGTCATGACTTAAAAAGGAAAGAATATAACTGATTCCTGAAGGCGCTAAAGTCTATAGTAAGATTTATTAGTTATCAAACACTATATATTATTATATGTTATACATTGTATATTATATGTTGTATATTATATATATTGTGTTATATCGTATATATTATTTTCACACTATCCATCTTTCCAATCATATATAGAGTCTTGAAACATATCTTCTGCAAAATGATGCCATTATTAGACACTCCTACAGACATAGGGACACAGATACAGAGAGAGAGAGGGGTAGGGGAGAAAGAAAGAGAACACTAGACATTTAATTTATTGCCCAAGAGTTCATATGTTGGGAGCTTATTCTCCTGTGTAGTAGTGTCAAGAGGTCTTTACTGTTTCACAGCCTGTCCTAGTAGGAACATTAGGGTCACTAAGGGCACTGCTTTCAGAAGGAAATGATGTACTTCTTACATGAGATTTTGCTACAAATGAGTAAGACTGGCCTGTCCTCATGGTCTAACTCCCATTTCACAGTTCAGTCTCTGTCCTATGCACCACCATATAATACAGACAAGGAAGTCCCCACTACAGCAACTGCCAATGTACTTGGATGCTCAGCTCCAAAACTGAGCCATGCAAATTTCAGTTCTTTACAAATTACGAAGTTTTGGATATTTTATGATAGAAACACACAATTGGTTTTGAATCTCTTAATGTTTCTGAATAAAAAAGATGGATATTAGACATTTAAAGCTAAGAAAGCAGGAACATGAATTTAGATGCCCACCTTGTCTCTAATAACTACTAAAAAGACAATAAAATTCTCAAAAAAAAGTTCTGGAATTGAGTTTTCATACTCAACCTCTCAGCAAGTGTAAATTATCCTGACACCTGTTATTTGGTAGAATTAATCAACTCAGGTAAATAACTTCTCAGATTCTCTAAACTGCCAATAATGAGAGCAATCTATCTGTATGAGTATACAAATAAGAGGATTTAAATTATACATCCACTCAAAATACGGTGTTCATAAAACTCACATCAATAATAACTACAAAATAGTTAATAATAGAAGCACAACCAAAGACCAGTAGCTAAACAAAACATAGTATAACCATACTATGGAAAAACCTGCAGTCAAAGAACAAGGTAGAGCTGTGGTTGTAGCTCAGTGGGAGTGCACTGCTGAATATGTTGACCCTCTTGATTTGATGCTGAAAACCACATGCATGCTTGCATACATACATACACACACACACACACACACACACACACACACACATACACATACGCATACATCCATATACAGGGATAAAAGTGAAAGCACATGCTACAACATGAGTAATCTTTAAAACACATTAAGTAGAAGAATGTAAGCACAAACTAAAGAACATTCAATCGTATCCCTTTAAAAGGTGAATTTTATCATAGGTGCATTGCAACTCAGTAAAAAGTAAAACAATTTTAGGAAATCAACTCACCTGTCCCTTTTGTGGTGTCAAGCAATGAACAACTTCATTCACCATTACTGGGATATGTAATTCAGCCATGGCTTCAGAATTTTTCTCTTCAGATGTGTATACCTTCTGAGTGCCACACACAGCTATCCCTTCTGAAGCTTTATACTCAGTATGCATTGCTGCTGTAGTGTGGATTGTGTGGGGACCAACATCCAAATTTAATGCGCCAGAATCCACAAAGTGTGAAAACAGTCTATTATACGATCTGCAAAAACGTGGATATCGAAGCATTCTGTAGGTCAAGATATCTACAAGAGAAAGTTAAAATATGATGACTTTCGGTTCTAATTCTTTTAAAATGTAAGATTAATCTAAGCAAGTGAATCTGCCTGAGTCCCTTCCTTTAAACAAGAAACTTAAGTGAACAGGCAAACATAATTAAGTGTAATTTCTCAACCTGCACAGTGGCTACAACTACAATTCCAGAATTTGGGAAGCTAAGGCAAGAGGACTATCTGAGGAGGCCAATATGAACTTCAAAAATTAATTAACTAATTAATTAAATAAATACAATTTTGTGGTCGCTTTATGAATTCTAAAACCATCAATTTTTCAGCCCTCATCAATATGAAAATTAGTAACTCATTTTCTGCAATATATTTTTTAAACTTAATTAGTTCTAAAGAGTAGGTCAGCAATTTTAAAATATTAATTTAAAAAGTAACCTGAGTGTGCCGCGCCAACAACCCTGACCAGCAGGGAAGAAAGACCAGCACACCGCGTCCTCCCAGCAAGTTTACTCAGGAATGTCTTGCTTAGCGGTTACAGCATGGTGGCACCGAGCCCCACCAGGAGTCTGACTATCTGCTCTTCATAGGACCGCCCATGAGCCCATGCCACTCTTCACACAGTCATAGGCTACTAGGCATAGATGTAGGATCAGGGCACTGATGAGCACGCCCCCGGCGCCAAATAAGGACTTGTTTACTCCACAGCTCCAGCTCGGCCAGCGCCACCTTTAAGGCCTGGCAGCAGCTCTCCACGTCGGAGTCTATGGGCCTAGTACCCATGATCATCCAATCTTATCTAAAAGATAAGCTAGATCACTACAGAGAATACAAATGCTTTCTGTTAGGTTCGACTCATCCTTTATTTCATGTTGCTTTATTTAGTGTTCTCCCAGTGCTAAATTAATATATTCAATTTAGTTCTGAGAAGACTGACCCTGAAAAACAATGGACATGGGCACTTAGACAAGAGAGTATGATAACTTTGTGAAAATCTTGCAGATTTCCAAAGCATTCTCTGACAAGACTACCTCAGCACACTTCCAATCCCTGAAGTACACACCAAATTAAATTACAACTTAAGAAACACTTAGCTGGGCAGGTTTGGATATTTATTTCTATTCCCCCCGCCCCTGCCCGTGGAGTCCTGAAGATCAAATGCAGTTTATCCATACTCCATACACAATCAAACACTAAGATACATTTTCACCCCTTGTCTGAGAAATTTCTTGCTATGGAACCCAGAATAATCTCGAATTTGCTATCTGCTTCAGCCTCCCAAATACTACAATTAAAGCCACATGTCAATCAAGATTCCTTGCTATCCTTGGGCACCTCATAGCTACCAGTTTGGATTGGTTTGTTTTCTGTGGATGTGGTTTTGCTTGTTGATTGTTTTTAAGTCCACTAAATTCACTGTCTATCTCAAAGCTACATCCCAGATCCTCACTTTCGAATGTATGCTCTCTGTGGCCTAAGACCAAGCAAATGGGTAATATAGCCTTTGAATCTCTCAAACTTTCTCATTTTCTTCTACAAGTTGAAATTCTTCTAAATGTACAGGGAGAAAGGGATACTTACATAAACATATATACAGAAAAAAATGAAACCATCTATGTTTTGTCCAATTAGCTTCAAACAATGTTTGTAATACCTCCATGATTAATACCCAGTTGGCACTACTCTTCCTTTCTTGTGGATTAAGAATTATTTAAGAATAAGTTTTATGGTTACATATCCACAAAATAAGATGAATGCTAAGTGTTTCACAAGTGATTGAGTGGAGGAGAGAGGAAAAACATACAGAATACATACATTTCAGATTTCACAAAATAAAGGTTTGTATCAATCCAGTCTGACTGCCCCCACCCCAATCCATGTTTTCAAAATACTTAAAGAAACATATCCTATATAAATGTCTACCTTTCCTTTTGCAAAAGACAGTGATTTTAGAGCTGGGAGTGGTGGCACATACCTGTAAATCCCAGTACTTAGGAGGCAGAAGCAGGCAGATGTCTTTGAGTTCAAGGCTAGCCTGATCTATAAAGCCTGTCCCAGGAAACCAGAGCTGTCTTGAAAAGCAACAACAAAATTAGTCATGTGATAAACTAAAACAGAATGGAATACAAGAATAATACAAGAATAATACACCAAATTTGTCTTAGAAATAAACTGTTGAATTATATGACAATGAGAAATAGCGAAAATGGGGAGATGGCAAAGAAACGAGATAAACCTCTAAAGAGAATTTCTAAATCTTAAGCATCAACAAATTTTAATAATTGTTAATTATTCTTTAAGTTCTCCAGATAAATTACAAAACTCAAGTACAACTACCCTTTAATTTAAAATATCTAAATGTTTTTCAAAATAGCCAATTTTTATTCAGCTCTAAATGCCAACAAATCTAAACAATGTTCTTTGTGCCTCATTTGATCATTATTATAATTCTTGGAGTTAAATGTAATTATTCCTATATTACACATTGAAGAAACTAAATAGCTTACCACATAGTAGAGCCATAGCTTTAACTATAATGCAAGAGGCTTATCTTCAGAGCCTGAAATCTTTATCTTCAGTGTTACATACATAACCCAATTGAAGTATTTAATGTAACCATGCAATTTAAAGGTACACTACATAAACTATGTGTATATATAGTACCTCTTGGATTATATTTTAATGGAAACAGTCTCCTATACCTTGGAGCTACACCTAAGTAGAGCTTTGCTTCTACTGAGAAATAACAGTGTTGTGAGATCACCAATAAAAGGCATACAATGTTTAGACAAAAGAATAGAATCTGGAATAAACAACCCATAGTCTATGTCCAAACAGTTTTAATAACTGATTTTTATATTTGGGGTTACACATGAATGCAGGTACCCACAGAGGCCAAAGGCATTGTGTCTCCCAGAGCTACAGTTACAGGCAGTGATAAGTAGGATGATGTGGGTGCTGAGAACTTAACTCAGGTCCTCAGCAGAACACACATATTGAGCTATGCTCTGGCCCCTTGGGCAGATTTTGACTTTTTTTTCTAAAAGGAAGCATTGCCTCCAATAAAAACCTCAAAACAATGTGGGGGTAAAGCAATAGAAATGAACAACAAATTATTTACACCGGTATTTTTTTCTTTATTGTACTCAAATTTTATGCATTCATTTAACTATGTTCAAGATAAAGCCTAATTTAAATATATATTTACAATATATAAATTATAATATATAAATTATAATATATAAATATATAAATATTATATATATATGTAGCTTGTAACCCAGGTAAATATGGAGAAGAGGTCACAAATAAATGATTATTTATAGTCCTTAGATTATTTGTACTAACCCCTTTGCTGGGATGGTGCCATAAAAATCGCTGAGTCCAAACTGTAAAGGAAACTCCTTTGTAGCCCAGTCTCTTACCAAAGAAAGCAGATCTCTCTGCAGTCTTGTGAGATTGTTTAATTTACTGCAGGTCAGAAACCTGACCTCTAAAGCAGATTGCACTGTTAGGTCATTTAACTTTTCTACACCGGGAAAGTTCCCTAAAGTTGTGGAAACCACAAAATTGGCCATGTTCAATTGTGGGAATACAAACTGGAGCCTTGTAAATAGTACTTCCTTCAGGATGCTAACAATTGCTATTAGTTAGCCCCGAGAAGAAATGTTACAACTCTAACTTTAAGGCTAGAAACGCAACCTAGGGGCTGTGGGGGAAGGTAAGGCGGGGAAAAGTGGAAAAGGGAGGAATGCGCGCCCCTTAGTCAAACGATCCCATCCTCTCCTGGCCAATATTCAAAGGGAAGATTGGGAAAACTGGGGTTCTCCAAAGCCAGGCTGACAAGTACACCCGAGGGAGTTGAGGGAGGGGCTTGTTTCCTTACAGGCAAGGGATTCACTCCCCACAACCTCAACACCAGAAGAGCCCTGTCTCCAACACTGAACTAAGGACTTCTCCTCACCTGAGGCAAAAAAAAAAAAAAAAAAAGTTGAGTCAGCCACGACGCTAAAACGCAGAAGAACCTGATTTCCGTACACCGAAGTCCCGAGTTGGGGAAACTTGTAGGGACGGACAGAAGGGCCCTCCTCCTTCCGTCGGAACAAATGAGGTGTGTCTACTTTCGTTCCGCTGCTCCCAGCACCTACTGTGAAAGGGTGTTCTGGGTCAAGGGTTTCCAAATGATCTTCCTGGACAAATAAGATCTCACTTTTTAAAGGGTTGTTTGTTTGTTTTAAGAATTGTTTTAATGTATGGCTTAAGTTTAAATGTAACTTTCAATTTTCTGTCTGCTATAAAAATACATTAATTTTGTAATGGCTCCATACACCATCCAATTTCTAACCAAAGGTGCAAATTTCAACCTTCTTAGTCCTGTACGTTTGGGAAGTTCCGGTCCCCTGCCCCCACTCTTTAATTTTGTTAAAATGCATGAGGTTCTCACATCCTGTTATTACTTCTGCCAAACTCAGGAGTTGACAACTGCATAATAGTAGTCTTGGTTGTATGGTTAAGACCTCTCTGTTTTAACCAAATGTATCATTCCTCAAGAGTATGGAGCTCGTAATTGGAACCCTGCTATAAAGCAAGTACAATACACAACTGGAATTAAATCAGTTGTAGGTGTGGTGACACTTATAACACTAAGAAGCCCATAGTGTGGATATCAAAACAAGACAAAGATGAAATGTACCTGTGTACTTATTCTTTTACCAATATGATTTTTCAAAATGTCAAGATAAACATATTTTCAAACTAGATTAAAATATAGTCACTTGACCTAGATAGTATTTTAAAAACAAATGGCTGAATTTTGACTTGGTTTCTTTTACAAGAAAATACTTCCCTATAGAGGTTTTTCTAACACTTCAGGGTTCTCAAAATAAAATCAAAACAATATGTTTATATTTTATAGTCTGTTTTGAGAACAAAGTGAGGTAATGTTTAAGGGGCTAAAAATATTCCTGAGACACCAAAGGTCAAGCACCACATAGTGAAAGAATATTTAAAATAAAATGAGCTATCCTCATTTTTATTGCCAAACCCAGCATCATACAAATGATGGTATTAGTTGATACATATAAGGCAACAAGAAACAAGTACTCCGGGCGATGGTGGCCCACGCCTTTAATCCCAGCACTTGGGAGGCAGAGACAGGCGCATTTTTGAGTTCGAGGCCAGCCTGGTCTAAAGAGTGAGTTCCAGGACAGCCAGGGCTATACAGAGAAACCCTGTCTCGAAAAAAACAAAAAACAAAAAACAAACAAAAAAAGAAACAAGTAGTCACTTTATTGATGCACTCTCCAAAGCTCAGAAAAATTCATAGACCAAGCATAAAGTTTAACTTGCAACTCTCCTGATTTTCTTTAATAGATGTAAGAAGTGATCATAATCTATGGGTTTTCAGCATAAAAATGCCACTAGTACTCTGCACTGCTGGGTGTGATGGCCTATGCCTTGTATCTCAGCAGGGAGGAAGCAGAGTCAGGCAGATCTCTGAATTCCAGGCCAACTGTGTCTACTTGGCAAGTTCCAGGCCAGCCATGGTTACTGGGCAAGACCTTGTTTAAAAATGTAAAATAGATAAGATTTGATAGATTGGTTGATAGACAGACAATAGACAGACACATACATACATACATACATACATACCTTCTCTGCCCTGTAACATCCCATTTTTACAGAAATCTAAACTCCAGGAGGGAAGGGATGTTGACCTCAGTGTGTACTAATATGCTCCTAAAAGTAAGAGTTGCTTACTAAAGAAGAGTCATATTAACAGTAACAATGTAACTCAGATCATACTACTCAATTTTCCTGAAGGGCTGAAATGGCAACTCACTGATAAAAGGCTTGCCTAGCCAACAATACAAATATAAAATACCCTGCCAAATTCTAAATGAGTTATCTTAGTAAAAAATATTCCCCATGTTTCCAATGCATTTTTCTTTCTAAAAGTATACATTCAGAAAAAATTCAATCTGGAACAAGAATCACATGATCTGATAATGTCTAGGCCAATATATTTAAGTGATTTTAGTTTGTAATGTCACACTTGGAGCATGTTAAATGCTGGAAAATAGCAAATATTTTCGCAAATAGCAAATATTTTCAATCAGCAATAACGGGAGCAGGCCAGGAAGCCCTGACAAAAGAAGACTTGGGACTCGGAGCCAGAAGACCTGGACTTGTAATTAATTCATATGGCGGAACCATACCTTCCAATGTTTGAGACCTAATCCTTGGAAACGTGACTAATCAGAAAGGGGAAAGAACAAAATAACCCAGGCCCTTTTACAGGCCCGCAGACTCCGCCTCTCCCACTATGAGAAGCACACCGCCCAAAGCCCTTAGCACCCCAGACCCTGGGCAACACTGAAGATCCCAGGTGGCTGCCTCCCACCTGCACCGCCGCCCTAGCTCCGCCCACCTCCGCAACCGCTCCCGGAAACGACCGCGCGCGTTGCCACGGCGACGCCCAGAAAAGCAGCTTCTCCTCCGGCCTGTGAGGCCCAGCCTCTGCCGCCAAACTGCGAGACGCCGGGGAAAACGTCCGACGTGCTGACGTCATCGGAACGGCAGCCAATGAAATGGATAGATGAGGAAGCTGGCTTGGGTTTGAATTTGTGGCTGTGTTTGGAGCGCCTGGAAGCCAACTCTGCCAAGTTGTGGCGGTCCCTTCCTCTAGGTGAGTGAGGCGAGCGCTGTGTCTGGGGACGCGTGGCTTGATTCGAGGGTCACCGGAGTGGAGGATCCTGTGTCAGGCGACTAAGGAGCTTTCGGCGGGAGGTGCGGGTCGAGGGTCCCCTTGGTACTGCGGCTGGAAAGACCCGGAGCAAGCTGCCGAGTGTGCCTGACAAGGCGAGCCTTTCCCAGCACCGAGGTTCTGGGCTTCGCCTCTGAATCCCGAGAGGAGGCTGGCGCCTTTCTCAGACTTAAACTGAGGACTCCCACAGTCCAGCCTCCTAGAGTGTGAAGTTCCTTCCGGATTCCAAATTCCGAGCTTGAGCTGCACACGTGTGTGTGACTTCTAGGCTTTACTGTCAAGGGAGGAGCTTTTGGACAGAGAGGCTCGCTGGTCAGTCTGGAGCTCAGTTGTGCCCTCAGGCAAGACCGGCCCTGACTGCCCACCTCTGTTGCTGAAGATTATGAGGGGAAAAAAAAGAAAGAAAAAAAGAGAAAAGAAAGAAAAGAAAAAAAGAAGTTCCTGGAGGTCAGAAAGCAGCAACTAATCCTGCTGTTTCTGCAGCCTTTTTCTGTAGGAATTCATTTGCCTTGCTTGTACAAAAAAGCCAGATCTGGCTATTGCTCATTATAATATGAATGGGGATTATTGGAGTCGAACTAATTTTGTTGGTGATGTCATTCCACTTTGTCCAGTTCCTACCTCGGGTTTTGGAAGGTTTTCCTGATCTTTGATGTTAGAGAATATGAAATCCACAGAGCTGATAAATAGTACTTGCTATTAAATTCAGTGTATTATAAGAACTATTTCAGTTAGCAAAAATGATTTGCTTTGAGAGGTATTCTCATTATTGAGCCAGTATTTACAGATATTTAAGATTTTTTTTATTTTAAAGAGCATTTTATCCCACTATAGTTCTACATCAAATCAATAGACACTATAAAGTGACAATGCTGTTAATACTGTGAAAGACAATAGAAAAAAATAGCCCACTATCAGTACTGATATTTCCTCCAACTCAACTTGTCATTCTTCCCTCATATTTGTAAGGCAGTCAAATCAGTGACTCTGACAGAAAGGTTTAAGCCAGATAGAAACTGTAAATGAGGATCGTTCTTTGTTCTAAACAGTGTCGAATCAGCATTTTCTACTTGACTTTAGAATAATTCATAGCTATGTCATTGTGCTTCTGTACACCTGTTTGGAAGCATTTTCTGTTTCTTAGTCGTAAGATTTGGATTTGTACCTGAGTCCACTTTCTTTAGTAATAACATTTGGAAAAATTACTAAGTTCTTCTGTTTGTAAGCCAACCTTTCGTGATTATTATGTGGGTTGAATGACATGAATATGAAGTATTTGCCATAGTTCCTGGCCTAAAGTAACTCATATGATATCACTGTTGCCACTTACCACCATATTGACCTGATGAAAGCCTTTCTATCATATTTATTAAGAATAGTTACTGTATGATTTCAGAAAAAAAATCAAGTTACATTTATAATTCACTCCTGCTTTAGTAAACAAAATTCTGCTAAGTACTGGGGCTTCCAGGAAAACACAGAGTTAAGCAGTGTTTACTGCTTGGTGGTGAGTAGGGAAATATATTCTAATCCAAGCTTACAAACTAAATTATAATTCACAGGATAGGGAGTTTATGTTGGCATACTATTAATTTATTGCTGCAGTCATTACATAATATATGTATAATAACAGGGTACATCTAGAATGTGTAGAATCCTTAATGCCACCTAAGTATCTTCATTTTTTTAAAGTATATAATTTTAATTTTAATGTAGAAACTTCTCAGGGTCTATACATGAGTAAATTAACTTTGGGGTTCTATGTATTTTTATATACTTTTATTAATTTAATTGTTAATTATATTTGAGAACGATATAGGTATAAAATAATAATCCTATTTGCTACCATTTCAGCATTCTTTTTCTTCTTATATTTCCTAACATAGACTAATCATACAAATTTGAAGCAGGAAAGGCTCTTAAATACCATCTACTCTAATCAGTTTGAATATTACCATCAAGAGCCCCTTCTTTGTCTTCTTTTATACCCAGTCTTTCAGGAATGGATCAGTAGTCTACTGTGGTCTATAGACTTATTTTATTCCCACCAAAAAAATCTTTCCACTGCCTCTTTTGTTTCTACTTTAACAACATACCATTTAATATGGAATATGACTAAATTGATCAAGGACTACACTGTTCTCCTCAAAGCATTATCCAAAAAGAATTTGCACATCATCACCTTATTCCACAGAGAACAATTACCTGTTTCATATTAAACATGGTGTTTGTACTTGATACAGAATTAACTAGATAATAAACTCTTGGCCATGTTAGAAAAAGAAAGCATCGTTTTAATGTAGGAGTAGTGTCATTAATATCTGAGTATATCAGTATTCTTGAAATATTTTCTCACCTTTAAGAAATATATTTCTGGAACTAGTGACATGGCCTAGAGGATAAAGGTACATTCCTGGGATCCACATGCTAGAATTGGTTCCTACAACTTGTCAGCAAATCTCCACATACAGTTATGCATATGCCCACAGACACATAAAACACAC
>JADRCD010200409.1:0-60942 GCA_019843815.1 Montemys delectorum | reverse complement strand
TCCACATACAGTTATGCATATGCCCACAGACACATAAAACACACACATAGTAAATAAAATGTAATAAATTTAGATGTATATATTCACACATAAACTTCTGGATTCTGGGGTTATTTTGAAAAAGCATGTGAAAAGTTTTGAGCAAAAATGATGGGCATATAGGAGGAAGTTACAGGTAAAGTTGATCAAAACATATTATAAACATGTATGAAGTACTCAAAAGTGAAAAACATGTTGAATATATTTCCCTTTGTGTTAATAGTCTCAGTATTACAGATGCTGGTCTCCAGTACCTGGGTTTAATCTGACCTCCTCAACCTCCTCAGGATCTGTAACTGCAGATGTGTCACAGTGCCTGGTTTTTACATTTTGATTATTCTGTCTGCCCTAGGAATTCTATTAAGAAAATTGAACAGTGAGTGGAGTTGTGTGGGAGGGCACAAGTCTGAGGTTCAGTCACTAGCATGGAGGGAAGATGGTTTATTCACTTTCTTGATTTTAGAAGATAGGAAAAATACATGATTCTTTAAATTTATGGTCAACCTTTCATTGTTTAAAAAGACAGAATTAGGTAAGGATGGGACCAAGCTTTCTAAAATGTTTAATGAGGGCGAAAGTTTAAAGCTAATTAGAATTTTCTATGGATATTTTAAAATGCAGTAAGGATTCAAGTGATACTTGGGAAGAAATTCTGACAGCATCTTAAAGGAGTTTAAGAAGTATAATGTAAAATGTAACTTTGTGTCTCAACCTGTTACAAATTTTTAAGAAAGATTGGTCTTATTTCCAATTCCTCTTTGTTCTTTAGCTGGGGCACCAAAAAGCAAAGATTCCCTTGAGCATTCTTAAGACTCTTCAGATAAAATTACTTCCAGGCATTTGAAACTAAACACTTCTAAAAGAAATACATGCTTGAATTAAATTCACCATGCCAACAACTAGCCTTCAGTCTGCACAAGCTTGTTGCTCTCACAGACTTTTGGACTGGCCGCCTGAAATACACACCGTGGTCAGCATGGTGGCTCAGCAGGTAAAGGCACTTGATGCCAAACTCGATGACTTGAATTCAATGCTCAGAATCCCCGTGAAAGAAAGGTCAGCTCCTGCAGTTTGTCCTTAGTTGTGTGGAGTTCTCTGTGTGGGGTGAGCCTGTATTCACTGTTGAGCTGATGTTTAGGTAGTCATGTTGGCTAGGCTTTGCCGTTTTAGCTTCTCCTACTCCTAGGAGACAGTCTACTGCACAGTTCCTGTTTCTTTGGCCCTAATAATTTTCCCACCACCTCTTCCTCTGATCCCTGGGCCTTCAGTGTGTTAGTTCTATTGATGTAGCCATTGGGACTGACTCCATAACTTTTGGATTGCTTGTAATGTTTTCTAATGGTAGTCATCTATGGCATAGAGATGGGGGGGTGGGAGGAGACTACATGTAACCTGTGAGTATCAGATATTTATGATGTACTTAGGGATTGTGCTGGTTTAGTAAAGTGATTGTAGGTCCTCCTCCAAGATCTCTGGGTAGTTGGTTTTCAGTATCAGGTGTGATTTCTCTCTTGTTGGTCAGGCTATTTCATTGTATCTGTTCATATCCTAGGACCGTTTAGCTAGGCATTTTTATTCAGAGCTTGTGCCTCAGTTATTTAATCCCTTTATTTGAAAATATTAAAGCAAACATACCAAATGCCATCTTAGCATTTTTCATTAGCCTTTTTTTGTACGAAGATGCATCTCAAAATCTTTACATAGTAACTTTTTCACTTTTAAATTTTTTCTCGATTGTTGATATTTCCTGCTTTTTGTTCTTGTTAACTAGCTGTTAATAACAGAATATGTGGCTGGGCCATGTGGTGCACGCCTTTAATCCCAGCACTTGAGAGGCAGAGGCAAGGGGATTTCTGAGTTCGAGGCCAGCCTGGTCTACAGAGTGAATTCCAGGACAGCCAAGGCTGACACAGAGAAACCCTGTCTCAAAAAACAAAACAAAACAAAACGGAACAAAAACGGACTATGTTTGCAGAATATGATACGACATTTGGCATATCCATTGTCAACTGAGTAAATTGATCTAAGGAATATATTCATCCCCTCACATGTATTTTTTCCCTTTTTTATTTAATATTTTTCATAAAATATATATTTTATTTATTCACTTTATACCCCAACTGCCCTCATGTACCATCTCTCCACTCCTTCCAGACCCACCCTTAAAAATTCCTCTCCCCGTTATCCCCTTCTCAGGGAAGGGGATACCCACCCTCCCCCCTTAAGTACTACCCTACCCTGGGATATCCAGTCACAGCAGGATGTCCTTTGCCACTGAGGCCTTACCAGATAGTTCAGTTAGGGGAAGAGGATCCAATGGCAGGCAACAGAATCAGAGACAACCTCCTATCCAATAGTTATGGGACCCACATGAAGAACAAGCTGCACATTTGCTACAAATATGTAAGGGGCCTAAGTCCAGCCCCTGCATGCTCTTTGGGTGGTGGTTCAGTCTCTTTGATCCCCTGTGGGCCCAGGTTAGTTGACTCTGTAGGTCATCTTGTGGTGTCCTTGACCCCTCCAGCTCACTCTGTTCTATTCCCAACTCTTCTACAAGACTCATGCTCCTCCTGATACTTAGCTGTGGGTTTCTGTATCTGTTTCCATCAGCTATTGAATGAAGCCTCTCCGGAGATGATTATGCTAGGCTTCTGTCTGCAAGCATAGCAGAGTTATCATTAATAGTGTCCAGGGTTGGCTCTCTTACATGAGTTGTTTCTCAACTTGGGCCAGTCTCAATTAGCTGTTAACTGTTGCCTCAATCTCTGCTCTTTCTTTATCCTTGCGCATCTTATAGGTGGGACAAATTTTGGGTTGAGGTTTTGTGAACCAGTTGATGTCCCTCTCCCTTCATGGAAGTTCCACTGGTTAGAGGATGTGGCTACTCTGGTCTTTATATCCTAGGATCTCAGCTAGGTTCACCACATACACACACCCCACAGACTCCCCGGAACCTCCCTGTCTCTGATCTCTAGCTACTCCCAGAGATGTCTCCCATCAGTTGCTGTTCTCACTCCTAGCCCTCTCTCTTCCACATTCCCTCTCCCCATCTGATCCCCATTTCAGTTCCCCTTTTCACCCCCTCTCCCACCCAGTTCCCTCCATGCATTCACCACAAACTTTTTTTTCCTTCTACGAGAGATTTACTTCTTTGTGATGAGAATATTGAGAACTGCTTTCCGCATAGACTCTAGTAAGGACTTAGTTTAGTAGTCTTTCTTTGCCTACTTTCAGTAGTACAGGCCGATCCTGTAATTTGAATGGTGTCAGCAAGGACACAGCAGCCACTACCCTTGATAGGGCACCAGAGGCAAGTTTCTTGAACTCATGAGCCCTACACAAACCCACTCTCTTGCAGGAATACTCTGGTACACTACTAAAGGGTATGCTAACTGGAGACAGGGGTAGCAAGGAGTGGACCTCACACCAGCAGCTCACAAACTGGAAGCCAATGGTGTTGATGTGATATCACACTAAGTATCTTAGCTCAAACTCTGCAGGAATGCTTTGTTTTCTTTGGTTCCCCTTTTTCTTTTCTTTTCTTTCTTTTTTTCCAAACAGGGTCTGTATAGCTCTAGATGCCTGAAACTTATGGTGCCTTAACATGCTAGCTCAAACTCACCAAGATCTACCTGCCTCTGCTTTCCAAATTCTGGGAGTAAAAGTGCACCATATGCCCAATCTTTTCTTCAGGGTTGCCGAAAGGATCAAGGAGTTTGCTATGATTGTGTCTCCTAACAATGGCAGCCACACCAGTAATGTCTCACATCATGACTGCCTAACATGAACTGAACAAAGACACAACATGCTTGTGTAGTCAGGGGAAAGACCACAAGACTTTGGTCCTACACAAAGAATTTTGCTCAACTAAGGAATGCTTTGAGAGGGAGAGATAATTCCTACTTAAATGTTTGAGGATGGAGGTGTAAAAGTATATGTGCTTGTACATGTGCATTTTGCAGAAGTGGAAGTGTCGTGACTTCTGGATTGTAGAGTGTTTTGTGGGTAGTTGAACTTTTCAAACTGTTGGTCTTTATCAGTTTCCTTTTCTTCTTGGGCATACTTTACATATTTACTGATGTTCTTTAAATTTGCATGTCATTGAGTGATCAGAGAGTAGGACCTCTGAATAATGAATAATGTATACTGTTTCTCTCCTCTTTGGGTATATGCTAGCTAGTGGCTTCTATGTCAATGCTAACACCTCAGTGCTAGAGTGTATCTCTGACATGCAAGTGGAGACCAGCCCAGGTACATCACTTTCTACTCCCAGGAGACCTACAGACATGCTTGCTTTTTACCTAAAGGGGTTTCCAAGCTAAAACTTCAGTTATTACCCTGATACAATTCAGAAAGATTCTTTCCTGCTCATTTCTATGATCCAACCAAAAATCTGTTAGAGCCTTGTGAAAATCAGATCATAAAGAGCTTTAGTATTTGAGTTTAAGCCTTATTAATATTCATGGTTTTGTGTACATGTATGCCATCTTCGGGGCCGTGTAAGTTTGTAGGTCTACATGTATATGCATATCTCCCAATTAGTTTTAAAACTAATAGTGACTTTTTCCTTTTTAATTTCAGAGAAATACCCAGGTATTCATGTAACAGGAATTGAGGTAACTAAGAATGTCTGGCACTGAGGAAGACTTATGTCACCACATGAAAGTAGTTGTCCGTGTGCGTCCTGAGAACACAAAAGAAAAGGCAGTTCAGTTCCGTAAAGTGGTTCATGTAGTGGATAAACATATACTCATTTTTGATCCAAAACAAGAAGAAATCAGTTTTTTTCACAGAAAGAAAACTACAAATTTTGATATTACTAAAAGACAAAATAAAGATCTTAAGTTTGTATTTGATGCTGTTTTTGATGAAACCTCAACTCAAATGGAAGTTTTTGAACACACAACCAAGCCAATTCTTCGTAGTTTTCTGAATGGATACAATTGCACAGGTAATTGTTTCAGTTTGAAATTTAATTGTTCCATCTAGCTTCAGTTTTATTTTTGGAGGGATATATATTTCTTGTATAGGTAAATACAATCAACTTCATGGTACATGCATTCCAACAGTGTTGAGATTTCAGCAGATTGGATTGAAGTGTAGTATTTCTTTGAAACATTGTCACCATCTGTAGCTTTCTTTTATGGAACTTTACCTTTCCTGGGCATTGCTATTAGACTACAGACACTTTTCAGTTTTATTAAGCCATGTGCTTTTTAAAATTGATACCAGATTTCTCACCATTTATACTGACAAGTATATTCACTGTTGATCTTGAACAGCCTGCAATTTCTAAACACTTTCCTTAGTATAAAGTATTAAAACTACACAAAGCCTGAGAATGTTGTACTGTTTAAGCTGATCTTCAGACCGAGACGCATTCCTCATGCCGTAAAGAAGCTTTAATTACTCTCTATGAAAAGATCTGTTAATCCAGTGGTTATAGTAATAGCATACTAGTTTCTTGGTTTTTTTTTTTTTAATTGCCCGTTTTTATGTCATTTTCTATAGCATGTTATCGACTACAACTGTTTCAATAAGACTGTCTTACTCGATTTTGTCACCCACTTGATTCTTGATCAAGGAAAAAATGATGTTTATTCATTGGAACTGCTGTTTTTCACTAATATCCAAATGTCCTTTCTTTCATAAAACTTCCTAGAGATTTCTCCTCCCTTTGGCTTAAAAAATAAAAAAGGGTCTCTGTTATACTGTATCTTTGGTTTCTCTCTGGCTTTATATATTTGGCTGTCTTAAGGCTTTCATAAGCTAAAGTAAAACACCAGCTTAATTCATTCCAAAAACTATTTTATCAGTTATTAATATATGAGAATCGGGTTACTGAATATGGTATTAAGTGTTTGTACATGTAACTGGATTTCTTAATTTAAAGAAATGTATGACTTCTATGTGTCCTGGATAGAAATAAATAATTTACCAGAAACAACATTTAAAGAATAATTTTATAAATCACCTTTGTGGAACTCATTCAGCTCAACAAGTATGTCTGTATTGCTTCATGTTATTTTCTAAAGCACAGGATACACTGCCTGCCTGGGCGGAGGCAGTGCTGGATGGATGCGTATGGCTATCATTTTCTGATAGCAAATAAAGGGGTAGATGTTTCTGCCTGTGATTATGTGGAAGCCACAAAATCTAAGTAGGAGCAGGTGATATCTTTCAGATTTGAAGTTAGTTACTGTTTAGGAAATCTACTTAGAAGTTACCACTTTACTAATACTATGTTATAAAATGAGCATTAATCTCAAATCTTTTATTAAAAATTCAGTATTTGCATATGGTGCCACTGGATCTGGGAAAACTCACACAATGCTAGGATCAGTTGCTGAACCTGGGGTCATGTACCTAACCATGCTGGACCTTTTTAAATGCATGGATGAGATTAAAGAAGAGAAAAAGTGTAGTACTGCAGTTTCTTATCTGGAGGTAAGTTGGACTCTCCTTAACATTAATTACTGTCTTAGAAAACTCAATTACAATGGTCTGTTAAAATTATTTTATACAGTAATCTTCTTGTGAATGTTTTCAATCATTAAAATTCCTATTCATGCATGTTTTTCATACACCTCTTATATTCATCTAATTTCAAATTCTAGAGACATCACAAAAGTACTATATAGAGAGAGAACTTCCAAATAGCCTTCCTTAAGATGCTTTATGTGTAAACATTTTGCATCTGCTATTCATTGTCTCTGTTGTATGTACATTTATTCCTTAGAACTATTTAGGTTATAAATTTGTTGAACCATGGTTTTTTTGTTTTTGTTTTGTTTTTCCGAGACAGGGTTTCTCTGTGTAGCCCTGGCTGTCCTAGAACTCACTCTGTAGACCAGGCTGGCCTTGAACTCAGAAATCCACCTGCCTCTGCCTCCCAAGTGCTGGGATTAAAGGCGTGCGCCACCACCGCCCAGTGAACCATGATTTTTTTTTTTAAACAATCACTGAATATTATCATAACCAGAAAATTAACAGTGATCATCACTGTCTAATCTATGAACCTTAATACAATTTGACTAATTATATTATTAATGACTTTTTCTGAAAGCATTGTATTTTATGAATTCCATTCACTTGCATGCTTTTGGTCTCCTTTAATGAGCAGCTTCTGTTTTCTTTATATTTTATGATACAGCCATAAAATCCCCAGTTTGTTTTCTTTCTATTAGACTTGGTTTAAGTCCTGGGAGACATACCACAGTAGTACTTAATACTTAATGCTTCATATCAAGTCAATTGTGTAGTTGGTTAGTCCTATTATTGGCAGTGTTAACTTTTATAAATTTCATTATGCTGGCATTTGCAGGGTTTGCTGGTGCTTCTTTACTTGTTATGTGTGGGTAACTGCAGGCATTAGAGTGGAGGTCAGAAGATATCTTTCAGGAGTTGGTTCTATCTTCAGTCCTTGTTAAAACAAGATCTCTTATTTTTTCTGCACTGCATACACCTAAAGCCTGCTTCCCTTCTCCTCTTAGGAGTGCTGACATGACACGTACACACCAATGCATCTGATGCTCTTTTATTATTATTAGGTTTTTATACAATATACTTTATATTTCATATCCCACAACTCCTTCCATATTCTCTCCTCTCCCCGCCTACCATCTTCATGTTCTTTCTCTCTTTAAAAAAAGGAAAAAAGCCACTAAAAATGTGGAATTATTCCTGAGCATAGACCTCCTCTAGAGAGTAGTCAATAGATACCCAATGACACTCCATTGAAGGAAACTGGCTTTCCTTTCCCATGGCTAACATTTATTGATAGCTTCTTGTGTACAGTGAGACTTTGTGTCCACTTGCTCAGCTAAATGCTGAGATTTTTATCTGCTTTGGGCTTATACAGGTCATATGTATAGCTGTCCTGTTGTGTCTACAAAATTCAGTTTCCTCCACATCTGGTTTTACAGTCCTTCCATTCCCTCTTTCCTGAACCTTGAAGAGGCTGAGATAAAGACATCCTATTTAGAGCTCTGCAGGATCCAACTCAGAGCATCAAGCTTTCTTGGTGTACTTTGTTCCATCTCAGATACTGTTGGGGACAGCTGGACTTGAACTCTGAACTCGTGATCTTCCTGCTTCAACTTTTTTTTTTTTTTTCTTTTTGGTTTTTCAAGACAGGGTTTCTCTGTGTAGCCCTGGCTGTCTTGGAACAAACTCTGTAGACCAGGCTGGCCTAAAACTCAGAAATCCACCTGTCTCTGCTTCCCTAGTGCTAGGATTAAAGGCGTGCACCACAACTGCCTGGCTGCCTCAGCTTTCTTTCTTTTTTTTGTCTTAATTAGATATTTTCCTTATTTACATATCATATGATATCTCCTTACCCTGTTCCCCACCCCACCTCCCGCCCATCCCCTTCCTCAGTTACCAACCCACCTTCTCCCATTCCCCTACACTGGGGTATAGAACCTTCACAGGACCAAGGGCCTCTCCTCCCCTTGATGACTGATTAGGCCATCTTCTGCTATACATATGCTGCTGGAGCCATTAGTCCCACCATGTGTATTCTTTGGTGGTTTAGTCCCTGGGAACTCAGAGGGTACTGGTTAGTTCATATTGTTATTCATCCTAGGGGACTGCAAATCCTTCAGCTCCTTGGGTCCTTTCTCTAGCTCCTTCATTGGGGACCCTGTACTCAGTTCAATGGATGGCTGTGAGCCTCTACTTCTGTATTAGTCTGGTACTGTCAGAGCCTCTCAGGAGACAGCTATATCAGGCTCCTGTCAGCCAGCACTTGCTGGCATCTACAATAGTGTCTGCATTTGATAATTGAATATGGGAAAGATTCCCAGGAGGAGCAGTCTCTGGATTGTCCTTCCTTCAGTCTCTACTCCATACTTTGTCTCTGCAGCTCCTTCCATGGGTATTTTGTTCCCCCTTCTAAGAAGGAACAAAGTATCCACACTTTGGTTTTACCTTCTTCTTGAATTTCTTGTGGTTTGTAGATTGTACTTTGTGTATTCTGATCTTCTGGGCTAATATCCACTTATCAGAGAGTACATATCGTGTGTTCTTTTGTGATTGGGTTACCTCACTCAGGATGATATTCTTCAGATCCATCCACTTCCCTAAGAATTTCATAAATTCATTGTTTTTAATAGCTGAGTATTCCATTGTATAGATGTACCACATTTTCTGTATCCATTCCTCTGTTGAGGGACATCTGGATGGTTTCTAGTTTCTGGCTATCATAAATAAAGCTGCTATGAACATAGTGGAGCATGTGTCGTTATTACATGTTGGAACAGCTTCTGGGTATATGCCCAGGAGTGGTATAGCTGGGTCCTCTGGTAGTAGTATGTCCAGTTTCTGAGGAGCCACTAAACTGATTTCCAGAGTGGTTGTACCAGCTTGCAATCCCAGCAGCAATGAAGGAGTGTTCCTCTTTCTCCACAACCTCGCCAGCATCTGCTGTCACCTGAGTTTTTTATCCTAGCCATTCTGCCTGGTGTGAGGTGGAATCTCAGGGTTGTTTTGATTTGCATTTCCCTGATGACTAAGGATGTTGAACATTTCTTTAGGTACTTCTCAGCCATTTGGTATTCCTCAGTTGAGAATTCTTTGTTTAGCTCAGTACCCCATTTTTTAATACGGTTATTTCGTTTGCCTCAGCTTTCTTTATATTGGGATTACAGAAATATGTCAACAAACTCACATTTGTAATCACTTTTTTCTGCTCAAATTGTGAATACCTGATAAGCCAAAGCTCTTTTGTACTACCTCTTGTATACAGTAAAAGCTTCGATACTTAACTCTGCTGTTCATTTTGTAACCATGGACAAATACTCCAGCTGTTAATCCCTCCACAATTGGAATGAGGGGACTATTCCTATTTGTTAGACTGCAGTTGAAAGATTAATGACATAAGTACATGTTTCTGACTGGGCTTTATTTAACATTTAGTCTCTATAATTGGTATGTTTTGCAGAAACAAGAAAGCCAGCTTATCTTTATTTTGTTAGAGTTACCAAGTTAGAAATTAGTAGGTCCTAATATAATAATTCCAACTAAAATTTTCAGTTGTTAACTAAGTGATCAGAATCTGTTCTGCAGTTGTAAACCTTCAATCAACCATTTGTGTGCAAAGATAATCAGTTATTTTGACATCACTGTTACTGTGGTTATTTTTCTTTCTTTTTTTCAGGTATATAATGAACAGATTCGTGACCTCTTGACAAACTCAGGGCCACTTGCTGTCCGGGAAGATGCCCAAAGAGGAGTGGTTGTTCAGGGTCTTACTCTGCACCAGGTATTTTTATGCATGTCTCTTCTTTCTGTTGATGAGTGGGCCTGCAGATTCCATTTCTACCGGCTATTAGTTTGACTCTGCTGTATCTGAAAAAGAAGTAAATCAATGAAATTTAAGACTAAAGTGAATTACAAAGGATCTAAAGTCCCGATTGACTGTCCAGGGTCACGACGATGCTAGCAAAATAGAGATGAGGATAGCCTCGTTCTACTGCCTCTTATTGAATATTCATATTACAATGTTCTTATGAAACAATTGAGGGATATTTTCCCCTTTAACTCTTACTGAAAATTTTTCATTCTGCTAAGTACATTTGTATATTATCTCGGAGACTAGATTTTACCTCCTACTCCTTAGATAGCACCATGTATTAAACAAATCATGCATAGTCAATATTTAATAGGAAATAATTCATAGAAAACATTTTCTTTTACCTTTAAAACTATCGTTTGTTGAATAAGCTTACTGTGGTCTGGGATGTAGCTCTGTAGTCAAACTTTCCTAGTATTTATCAGGCCTTGGGCTTGGTTTTCCCCAGCACTTAAGTAAATAAAAGTTAGTTGAAAATTTTGAAGAAAGATTACCAAATATTTATTTTCTATTTGAACTCCTAGCCTAAATCTTCAGAGGAAATATTGCAGCTACTAGACAATGGAAACAAAAACAGGAGCCAGCACCCCACTGATGTGAACGCTGTATCTTCTCGTTCTCATGCAGTCTTCCAGGTAACAGACTATGCCTGTTGAGTTGTCAATTACAACAAAGGCAAGCTCATAAGTAGTTTTCATACCTGGCAGTGAAGTCTTGTAGACATCTGTCCCTCAGCACATCCATTACTATACAACTTTGTCTGCTGTTTTACTTTAAGACATAATCTCATTAAGATGACCAGGTTGGCTTTGAGGTCATTAAGGAGCAATTCCCAGGCCTAATTTTTGTTTTTGTACCTTTTACCCCCGAGTCCTGAGTAGTTGAGATTACAAGCACTATAACACCTGACCTACTAACGCCAAGGCCATTTGTGTTCAGAGGATGTTCCATATAATATTAAATTGCCACACCAGCCCACTTTGCTCTTAAAAGTACTTAACATCAAGAATATTTTAAATTGAGATGATGTATGTCGCATACATGGGGTTTTGCTTTCATGACTTGGAGAATTTCTTGAACATAGAGAATATATCAATTAGGGGTACTAAAGTAGAAATGGAAGATACCAACCATGTAATCAACTGCATTCCTTAAGAATTAATTTAGCTGACACAGTACTGTACTGGTTATTTATGTATTTTAAATTACATTGTATGAAATTCACTTATTTTTCCACTTTAAAAAAAAGTTACACTTACCTGTATATCTTATGCAATATGTGTGTAGGCGTACATATGCTATAGCAAAGTACTTTGGGAAATCAGTACTCTCCTTCTATGACACTTAGGTCTGGGAACTCTCAGTCTTCAAGCTTTGTGGTAAGATCTTGGATCATGTCACTAGCCTGTGAAATCCATCTTATCAAAAAGTTACAGTTGAAAGCATTCATATCTAAGGTAGTTAAATCATTCTGATAGTATCCATTCAGTAGTTTTATCTTTTCTCTTCCACTGACATTTTCTTCATCAATAGTTTTCGGAGAAGTGTTTATGACAGTGAGATTTCTCTAGAGTGTATTGGATCTTCCTATGTCTTCATCCCTCTTCCACCTTTCATGTGTTAAAGTTAAAGTCTACAAAGCAACTGAAGATGGTTACAAAAGGAGCTGGGAAGGGAGCCCAGTTGGTAAAATGCTTGCTTGATACACATGAAGCACTAATTTCAGTCATCAGCACAATTAAATGGGGCACAGTGGCTAAAACCTATAAATCTGGTTGGTGTTCCAGAGGTACAGAGGTTCTGAATTTCAAGGTCATCTTTGACTAGTAAGCTCATGGCCACATGACCACCTGCCTCAAAAAAGTTGAGTGGATTATACTTTCCTGGACAATTGAAATTCTTGAAATGATCAAATTATTAATAAATAGTTTATTTTCATATACAGGGCTGGAAGTTTTGGCCTGGTGTCAGCTGGCCTTATTGCTTTGGGGCCTGTGGTGAGGCAGCACATGATTGAGGGGGGATTGTACATACCTTATAACCTGAATGGAAAAATAGACTAGAATGGAGATGAGCTTGGATCCTATTCTTTCCTTGAAGGAAATACCACCCTTGATCCAAAGACTTCACACTTGTTTTCCAATTTGTTCTTTATGGAGTATAAGAGACAACAGAGTCTTAGCATATCATATGTCTAGGTTGTTCTTCAAACTTCTGGACTCATGTGATCCGTCACCCATAGCCCACACACACACATACCCTTGGTCTGAAAGTAGCTTGTACTATACATAGACCTATTGGGTTTTCATCTAGACACCACCAAGGTACCAAGATGGAAAATCAATTAGCACATGGGCCTTTGCAACAGCCTTTAATATCAAAACTCATATATACAAGTCTTCATTTTAATATTTTCCTCAACTTTAATAATTCTAGTACTGATAATATCAGACAGATGTTTTTTGTTGCTTTTTAAAAGGAGAATGATTTTTTCTTCATGTATATATTTTTGTAAGTAAAGTGTTTAATTCCATTAAAATTTCCACTCCTTTTCCCCTGTTCTACAATTTAAGATTTATTTACGACAACAGGACAAAACAGCAAGCATCAATCAAAATGTCCGTATAGCCAAAATGTCACTCATCGACCTCGCAGGATCTGAGCGGGCCAGTGTTTCTGGTGCTAAAGGGACACGATTTGTAGAAGGCACAAATATTAACAAATCTCTCTTAGCTCTTGGGAATGTCATCAATGCCTTAGCAGATACAAAGGTGAGTACATATGTTTACTTACCATTTTACTTGATAAATATGCAACATGTTGTAGATATAGGTGACAGACGTCAGTGACCCTGAACTACATGATTGTTATTTTGTGAGAGACTATCTTTTGTGGTGCTTGTGATTGAACTCCATACCTCATGTATGCTAGAAAAGTACTCTGCTCTTGGTTTTTCTGAGACTGGATCTGAGTCGATTAGGCTGGTCGTGGACTTTCCAGCCTCTTGTCTCAGCCTCCCAGAGCATTCTTTAATTGCAGGTCTGTTCCCCAGGCTCAGTACTGATTGCCTTTTTTCAGATACCCAACTTTGAACTTCATTGTAAATAACTATGCAATGATCACTAGATGGCAAAAATGATAATTAATTCACATGAAGACATAAAAGATCTCTAGACTAAGTGTGTCTAGTTAGTATTTCATAAAGTACTGTAAAGTTGAGGTAATATGATAGAGTTGAGGAAAGAAAAAGAAAGTATAAGGTCTAAAGTATAATGAAATAATAAATGTTTCCTAAAGCTTTGAAGCATTTAAAACTATTTTCCATGCAGTGTATATCAGAAGTACTTACTAGTATATAATATGATTGATAGTGTGTTAAATTGTTTTTAAAGTGTGATAATTGAAGCTAAAACAGACTTAAAGCTTTAGGAAAATTACCATTGACGTTAATTTAGAATAATTATTTTAAAATTATTAGGAAGACTTTCATTTGTTTGTTTGTTTTTCAAGACTTTTCTCTGTGTAGCCCTGGTTGTCCGGGAACTCACTCTTTAGACCAGGCTTGCCTCGAACTCAGAAATCCACCTGCCTCTGCCTCCCAAGTGCTGGGATTAAAGGTGTGTACCACCACCACTGCCCAGCTAGGAAGACTTTCTTAAGAGGGCAAGTGACAGAAATTACATGACCATTGAAAAAGCAACATACAATTAATTCAAAATATATATATATCAAACATCATTCATCTAGAAATAGGTTCCCTAAATGATTCCCAAATCTCTGTACAGTCTTGTTACTTACCATTTTAACATTCATTTTGGAAAAGTAAACACATTTCAGTTTTTTCTAAAAAAAAAAAAAAAGAAAAGAAAAGAAAAGGCAAGGTGCTTTATATTCAGAGTTGAAAATTCAAACATGCACATGATATACTGCTAATTAATAAAATCACTTCAGCTTCTGGGAGTTTGGATTTGTTTTGTTGTTGTTTTTTGTTGTTTGGGAAATACAATCCTGTTTGCCCTCCAGGCTACCCACCAAGCAGCTGGGGTTCCAGGCACATGCTGCCATGCCACCCTTCTTTTCAGACACATTTAATGTGTCACCTTGATAGTTGTTTTGTTCTAAAGTGTGTACTTAGAGTTATCGGTTTTAGAATTTCATTTCCTTATGTGTACATGTGCATGCACACTGAAGTCAGAGGCTATCTTCTAGAGGGAGTGCTCCATTCTGCCATGTGGACTCTTAAGGACTGCCCTCAGGCTTGGGGACTTCCATCTTTCTTTACCCGATAAGCCATGCTGTCCGATGCAGATGGAACTTTCAAATATTCACTGGGTAGTAAAGATGAGTTCACATAATGTCAGATACTAGTCATATCACTGGGCAGTGCATGCATTCTTCTAATGAAATAGTACTCACTTTTTATTTATATGTGAAAATGGAATAAGTATTCTTCTTTTGTCCTTTCAGAGAAGAAATCAGCATATTCCTTACAGAAATAGTAAGCTTACTCGTTTGCTGAAGGATTCTCTTGGAGGAAACTGTCAAACTATAATGATAGCTGCTGTTAGTCCTTCCTCCTTATTCTATGATGACACTTACAACACTCTTAAGTATGCTAATCGTGCAAAGGACATTAAATCTTCTGTAAGTACATTTACATTGACTTTGTTGCGAGTTATTGGGAATATGTTATTTTCAAAACTCTAATTAAACTCTTAATTTTAGTCAAATTTCTGTTAAGGAATTTCCCAGTTCAGGTTAGAAATGTCCTACCTAGCTACTGAAGTATGTATGAGTCAGTCTCACTTCCTGCGCCCCGATCGCCTCTGCAGTGATATTGTTATTGTTGATATTGCTATTCATTCTTATGGGTGCACTTTAGTGCCTTTTCTTCATGCCTTGGCACATGGTGGTTGGATAGCACCAGAGAATTAGCCAGCCAAGGATTTAATATATTCGAATTTATTTTTTTATTCATTATAAATATTTACAGACGATAATGCAGTTTATCTGAGCACAAATTAGACCTACCTCAGTTTTTAACATTATTTACATAAATTGTATAATATTATAGTAAATTTTCACATATATCGTCTTGTGTTAAATCAAAGAGTATCTGATTGTGAATGGCTGGGAAAATATTTTTTACCATAATTGGATCCTTGAGAAATGATACAGGTGAAAATATACATATTTTAAAATTACAGAACCTCTAAGAAGGGACCTCAGTTAAATTGATGTGATGTCTCATCAACCTCTTTCCTTTCTCCTTTAAGAGTAAAGATGCACAGTGTGTCACTATGCGAGAAATGTTCATATACTATTTATATAAAAGGTCAAGCTATATAAGGGTACAAAGATTTTCACACATTTTCATGTCCTTACTCCAACCCATTGTGGAGGTTTCTAGATTTGTTTTTTATGCCAAATTTTCCAAGTATATGGGCTAAAGCTTGAAGACTTTTAAGTACTTGGTTCTAACTCACGTGAAAAAGAAATGTCTAGTATCTTAAAATCTAACTGTATATTTAATTTTCTCCTGACTATTCTATGAAAGTGCCAATAGGGTCATACTGTTACAGAAAATATAAAAAATAATAACACACTAATATAAATATAAACATGAAACAGAATTCTGAATTTCTTAAAGGAAAAAATAGACAATTTTTATTATATGGTCAATAAATGCTTAGAGGTATTTTTTTTTTCCAGTCAGCCAATTTGTTTATAATTTCGTCTGTACACTCAACATACTCTCTGGTCCCAGATTTTATATATGGTCATAATTAATCATGATACTCACATATTTATAGTTGTCAAAAAGTGAAAATTGGTAGAACCTAGTTAATGAGATATAATGCCACTTTGTATTCTATTTAGCTATATAATTATAATCATAATTTCTATTTTTCAACAGTTGAAGAGCAATGTTCTTAATCTCAACAGTCACATATCTCAGTATGTAAAGATATGTAATATGCAGAAAGCAGAGGTATGTCTACATAATTGTCTACAGTTTTTTATTTAAGGAATGTTTTAATCCTTTATTGTTCAAAATTTGACGTATTTTCCATTAAAATGGAATTCTGGTTTGATGGTTATTTTTAGCTGAGCTGCTATGGTCATGTAAGACAAATAATTTGACCAAATAATTTGACTTGTATTTTAATTAGTGTTTCCTCTGCTAGATTTTAATGTTGAAAGAAAAACTAAAGGCCTATGAAGAACAGAAAGCCCGGGATGACATAAATGACTGTGCTAAATTAGTATATCCAAACGTGGAAGACAGAGAAATTGAAAGGTAAAGCTGTTAAAATCTCATATGAGATATGTATAGTTGTAAAGGATAGCTTTATGTTTTATTAATCATCATGTTTTGTTATCATCTACATGTATCTACATACACTCAACTGAATTCAGAAAATAACAAACAAGTGCGCACACCCTCATGTAGGTAGATGTAGGAAGGAGGGAATATGTAAGTCAAGAGACATCTTTCAGGAGTCAGTTCTTGCCTTCCTTGCACTGTGAGTTTCCGAGATTGGACTTAGGTCATGAGATTTGTGCACCAAACACTTTTACCCCCGCGCCATCTCAGAAAATTAGAAATATCAGGCTTTGTTGTGTATTCTCACACTTTGATATTTTACTAACATCACATGTAATTTAACAATGATTTCTGTCAGTGACAAAAAGTTTCTGTGTATACTGCTCAGTTCCAAGGGCACTAAGCATGCTACCTTCCCATTTGGTGGAGTTGTTTAATCTCCCAAATAACCTGTACAGTACTAAATTGTTATTTAATTTGGAGTATAATTTTTAATTCCTCAGAATTTTTTATCTTCAAAAATACATAAATTTTTCCTTGTATCCCATTTATTTCTATGAAAGAAAGCTTTTACTCTAATGTAATGTTATAATTAATATTTAATTATTAGTTAAACAAGATAGTAACACTAATATAATACAAGATTCTTTAAAATTAAACTACCATTTTTCAAAGTTAGAATGATTACTTTTATAAATTTGGCAACATAACCCAAGCGTAATTTTTCACTAAAATGGTAGCCCAAGTCTGTAGTCCCAGCTACTTGTGATTCTGAGTCAGAAGGATTGCAGTTTCAAGTCCAGCCTGGACAACTAAGGATCATTGTATCTCAGAATTGAAAGCATAGGAATTGTAGTGATGTAGCTCAGTTTTAGAGTGGTCGCCTAACAGGGGTGAGGTTACAGGTTCTATGTTTGGTATCACAGTTCTCATTAGGGAGGGGAGGTGGACTTACATATTGGTAAACCTTTTTGGAAAAGAAAAAAATACTTTTTGGAGTTGATGGCTTTAAAATTCTCTCTCTCTCTCTCTCTCTCTCTCTCTCTCTCTTTCTTTCTATGTGTGTGTGTTTGTGTGTGTGTGTGTGTGTGTGTGTATGTGTGTGTGTGTGGTGGGTGTGTCTCCCTCTTTCAGGTTTTTAAGTTATGTGTGTGTGTGAACATACGTATGTGCACATAGGCTGGATCTCTCTGGAGCACAGGCAGTTGTGATCTGTCCAGCGTGAGTACTGTAAACAGAATTTGGATGCTTGCTGAGTGCTTTTAACTCATCTTAATTGCTAAGCAGGCTTTACAGTCCCCTAACTTTCCTTTCTTTTAAAATTATTTAGATGGGAGATAGTTTGAGCCAAGAAATGATCTATTATTTATGTATAAAGTTATGGATCCTTTAACCCTTTGTCACTTTTCCTCAGAAGCAACTCCCCCAGTCCTCTACGATGCTCCTGTTAATATCACTTACACTGTTTCAGAGTGCTTTTTAGTACCATAAATTAACAAAAGTTTGCTTCCCAAAAACTTCAGTAACATTTTTGTGCATATATAATGGATATATATGTGCAGTATTTTCTTACTCCAGAGTATTTGTAAAACTAGTATACAAAGGGAAAAATACAATTTTTTTTTTATAAACAACAGACGTAAAAATCTGCTATAACAGGGTGGGATTGAGTGTACTGGCAGCAGGTATGTGGTGGAGGATTGCAAATTCGATCATCGATAGGAGTGAGGGAACTCGGCCTTGTGAGGGTTTTGTGCCCCAGTGTGGGGGAATGCGAGGGCCAATGGGTGGGAGAGGGTGGGGGGACAGGCATTGGGAGGGGGGAGGCAGAAGGGGTTTGTTCTTGTGTTTGTTTGTTTGTTTGTTTGTTTGTGTTGGAGGGGAAAATGGGAGAGGGAAAGTGTACATGTGAATGAAGAAAATACCTAATTAAAAAAATAAATAAATTTAAAAAAAAAAAAAAATCTTAAAAAAAAAAAAAAAAAAAAAAAATCTGCTATAACTATGCCAAGGAAGTGGTAAGTTCTAATTCACTGTGTCTTACCTTAAAACATTAGTGCAAAATTTTGTAGTTAATTTAAACATTTTAAATGACTAGAAAGTAGTTACTACTGAGCCCCATATGATTTATTTCTGTTTTATGTGAAGTTTTTTTATTGGATATTTTATTTATTCACATTTCAAATGTTATCCCCTTTCCTAATTTCCCCCCTGAAAATCCCCTATTCCATCCCCCCTCTCCTCCTCCTATGAGAGTGTGCCCTCACTGACCCACCCACTACCACCTCCCTACCTTCACATTCCCCTACACAGGACTAAGAAGGGCCTCTTCTTCCATTGATGCCCAACAAGCCTATCCTTTGCTACATGTACAACTGGAGCCATGGGTCCCTCCATATGTCCTCCTTGGTTGATGGTTTAGATCTGGGGAGCTCTGGTTGGTTGATATTGTTCTTTCTATGGGATTGCAAACCCCTTCAGCTCCTTCAGTCCTTTCTCTAACTCCTCCATTTGGGACCCTGTGTTCAATTAAAAGGTTGGCTACAAGCATCCATCTCTGTATTTGTCATGCTCTAACAGAGCCTCAGGAAGCAGCTATATCAGGCTCCTATCAGCATGCACTTCTTGGCTTCCACAAAAGTTTCTGGGTTTGGTGACTGTATATGACATGAATCCCCAGGTGGGCAGTCTCTGGATGGCCTTTCCTTCAGTCTGTGCTCCACACTTTGTCTCTGTATTTGCTCCTGTGAGTATTTTGTTCTCCTTCTAAGGAGGACTGAAGCACCCACACTTTGGTCTTCCTTCTTGAGCTTCATGTGGTCTGTGAATTGTATCTTGGGTATTCTGACTCACTGATAAGTGGATATCATCCCAAAAGTTCAGGGTTTTTTGATTTTTTGTTTGTTTGTTTGTTTGCTTGCTTTTTAGAGTTTTCTGTTTTTGTTTTTTAAGACATTACCTATAAACTCTTGATATTAACTTTCTCCAAAAACAGTAGACACCAAGTAAAATATTTAGACCAAAAAATCACAAATTTGACACTAATTGAACTCTGTCCTTGAATTAAAAAGTTACAAAAACTAAAATATTGTCTTGGAATATAACATAAAGATAACTTATCAGTTCATTTACTGGCACTAGCATTGTGTAATACAGTATAGTGAATTCAATGTTCGCATGCACTTAACAAAACTATAGTAAGTCGGTGTATTGTGGCTTAATGAGTTTCATTAAGAACTAATGACATAAATTGGCAGTACCTTTACCACAAATCCTTACAAATATATTCAAAATTCTGCCCAAGGAACAATTATTTTTAAATGTGTAGACTTGATTTTATTTTAAAAGCTTTGTAGTTAATTTTCTTTAGATAATGTTGTAGGGGTAGGATTGTTATAAGACGAAAATATTGTCTTAACTAGTGTTGTTTTTCCTGAAAGGACAAACATTTTCATAAGGTTTAATTAATTTTATATCATTGTGTCCTTGGCATGTAATAAACTCCACAAATTTGATTCTTTAGTTTGCCCTTTGGAGAAGGGATCCGCAGCCAGTGTTCTAGGTTTGCCACACTGTTAACATGGATGTTTTGGAACTTGCCTGTGTCAGTTGACTCTCAGCCAAACTGTAGGGGGTACCTTGCCTTATGGTCTATCTTGCCTATAATAATCTTTGAGGCTAAAACTGGTTCTGTCGTTTTCCCTAGGGGGCTGTGGAGATAGCATATGATAATGCCTCCTGTTGCTTTTTCTTCACAGGAAGCCAACACCAAGCAGCACAGAGTGCTGCAGTGTTCCTAGGGTCATGAGAATTGCCTTAGTACCGATCCAGGCTGTCATCCTTTTCATTTCTGCTAAGCAGTTAGACTACATAGGACAAAATGCAGCATGTTACTAACATCAGAAGCCTGTGAAACCTAAATATTTAAATAACATGATTTTCTTTGCAGCAGAAAGAAACCTAAAGTAATGGAAATTAAATTGATACTCTCATCTAAACATTTCATGATGGGAGAAAGTTGTTTATTGTTGAGTATAATCTGAGTAATGCATGTTATTTAAGTAAGGTATATATTATATAATACAAATTTAATGAAATATAGTGCTGTATTTTATTTTTGGTAGATTTCAGGAAATTCTGAAATGCTTATTCCAGAATCGAGAAGGAATCAGGCAAGAATATCTGAAGTTAGAAATGTTACTTAAAGAAAATGAACTAAAGTCATCCTATCACCAAGAGTGCCATAAACAGATCGAGATGATGTGTTCTGAAGACAAAGTGGAAAAGGTACTTGGCTACTGTATGCCTAAACTTCAGAGAGTGTGGAAATAGGTAACCTCTAGAGATTTGATAAGCACCAATCTTTACTCATTCTCTGAAACTTGGATATGCTGTGGGAACCATTGCAAACACTTAGGAAACTTTAAAAGGCAAACATTAACGTGCACTTATTTCTTGTTTGAGGGTCTGTAAGTAGAAGCAGCCTTTTCAGGTGCACCAACACTTTACATCTTAGACCAAGAGGGGATCTTTTTGTTCTTATTCAGAAAAGGATGTTTTATCACTGATCTTGTTAGGCATGATTGTTTGGTCTTAATAAAATCTAACCAAAGTTCAGTATTGTACTGTTTTTAAATACAATGCTATGTTCCTCTCTCCTCTTCAACTCAGAGACTGTTCTCACTACCCTACCTTTGGTTTGAGCCACTAACAACA
Organism: Montemys delectorum; assembly: GCA_019843815.1. Classification (NCBI taxonomy): domain Eukaryota; kingdom Metazoa; phylum Chordata; class Mammalia; order Rodentia; family Muridae; genus Montemys; species Montemys delectorum. Next base: position 39,505 of record JADRCD010200409.1, on the reverse strand, counting down.
CAGTAGCTTAAAATACAATGAGAAAGTTCAGAGAAGTACATCCTTCATGCTGTAGGAGAAAGAGATATACCGGGGGTGGGGGGGGGGGGGAAAGAGCAGGTGTAAGAAAATTATCTCATCCAAAGACTCAGTAAAGGAGTGCATTTCAACATGCTTGTGGTAAAGCCTATGTATTTTTATTTAGAAAATAACCTAAAATTGACATATAAAATGGCATCAAATCAGTGCTACCTCTGGGAACCTGGCAAAAGCAATGCAAAAATACCCAAAGAAATAACCCTTCCACTCCAGCCCAGAATTCTAAGACATTTCCCATAGGAGACTCAACATGTAAGACAGAAACCCTAGAATTTAAATACTGAAGTAATTTAGGGGAGACTGTAAAATTGTCTAGTAATGAAAAAAGAATGGAAGATAAAGGAATGAAAGATAAGGACTTACAATAAAGAAATCCTCAATGTGAAGAAAACAGATTTTCAAAAATTAAAGGACTTATACACTAGAATTTTTAAGAATTACATTATCATACAGTACCAGGCAATGCTTAGGCAGTTTACATATATTAATTTATTTAATTGTCAAAAAACTGCATAAGGTATTTAATATTCTCTCTCCTAAGTATGGCTACAAGTAACTCATTTTGTCCAATGTAATACAAGACCACAGGTAGCTGAGCTAGGATTTAAACTCTAGGAGGCTAGTGCTAGAATTTGTGTTCTTAGCTCTGTTGATTTGATTGTGAGTTAATCAAAATTGTCACATCATAGTAGCAGGGTTTTGATTCTTTTGGTTGGGTTTTTGTTTGTTTGTTTTGGGGGAGTGTTATTTTCTTTTTCTGATTTTTTTTGTTTGGGGGTTTGGTTTGTTTTTCACAAAGTAATATTGACACCTACAATTTTAGAATCATGTTTTCTCTCCCATGACCTGTTTTGTTCTAAACATTTTGTGTGTTGAATGTATAAAGTTCTTTCAACCCTCAATGGGGAAATCTGCTACTTTTATGGCAGAATTTGCTATATGTATTTAAGATTGTGTCACCAAACACCTTTTCTTGGTAGAACAGAGTAGACTATTGGAAAGTGTCCAGAATGCCAATCATAGAGAATAAATTTGATGGATACTAGAAGTCAAAATTGTTCTTTTGGATTTTCAGGTAGGACCTTTCTGGTGTTCTGTTGTCTTCATGTCCATAGATCACTTCTTAGTTACCTCGTGATCTTTTCTGACCTCTGTCAGAAGCAGGAATGCACATGGTGTACATTCTCCCATCAGAGCAAAATGCTCATGTTAAAATAAATCATTATTTTGAAAATTTTTTTGTACAGACTACTTAAAAAGCTAATGAATTCTAAGTATTAATAAAAATTATTTTGACCCAATGACTCCCCTAAAGGATCCTACAACCTCATGTGAAGACTCCAGGTGCTTCTTTTAAAGTTAGACCCTTTGCAGTATAGCATCTGTTATGTTAGCGTTTTGTATTTGGTCCTTTCTTCCCGTTTTGGGAGAAAACAGGTATTTTGTTTGTTTAAGCAGCTATTTTGTTTTGCTAAGGTTTGCTGTGAGAGAAAAAAAAAGATTTAGGATATAATTAGAGAAATGACAGTAAAGAGGCTATGAACCCTGATAGGAATGAATGGCACTGCTTATCAACCACACTCTCTGATCATTCGACCGTTGCTTCCTGTGAGTCTACTTTTCTTTGACCATTTTATTTTCCCTGAAGGGAAGTTAAGGGAAATGTATAGATATCTAGAATCTGACTCTTAACTTAATGGCAGTCACATTTGCTTGGCACTAAATACTTGCAAGCTAATATCCTTTACCAAAATGAAGATTTTCCAATGCCTAAAAATATTACAAATGAATAATTTTAGAATCATAATTTATTTTTAAATAAATAGAATTTTTAGAATGATAATTTATTACCTAAAGAGGAAAAGGTCTTTAACCAAGAATACATTGCTCTGTTGATTCTAATCTCTGAGGACTCTCTGTTTTAGGTACACTAGCATAAATGGTGGTTGAGTGTCCATTGGCAAATTGCCCAAAGAGACCAAGCTATTTTGATCCATAGTTCCTATATCAGTGTGTATAGCCTTTGGGGTATAAGACTATCAGGAGACCAAATGTGACCAGAGATATCTTATGAAGATGTAAAATACCAAGTATACTCACCATTTTGGTACTCACCTTGACTATAGGTGAGGTCAGTTGTAGATGAATGGCTCTGATACATTTTTTTCTCATTTAGAGCAGACAATTAGAATAGTAGGACTCTTGTTCTTCACATCTTTCAGATTGGAGAAAAGACAAAACTGGAGTGTGCATGCTTTTTATTTTGATTAAAGAAATCATGAAATTTATCTAACCTTATATGAACTTTACAAATGTAGCATACAAAAAAAATCATAGTTTTTCCATTTATCCATTGCATTTCTTAGAGCCATAAACTCTCAAAATGTAATTTTGTAAAATGACTCACAATTGTTATCCTATTTTGCCATGATATTTTAATGAGGAAATGGCAAGCATGGCCTAACATAATGGAGTATACCAGCAGAAGAAAAATGTATTTCTTTTTTAGTGTTGTACACATCAAATATAACAATTAGGTATACTATTAAATACACTGCTGTGTTTCAGGCTACTTGTAAACGAGATCACAGACTTGAAAAGTTGAAAACCAACCGCTGTTTCCTAGAGAAAAAGAAAGAAGAAGTGTTAAAACAATTTGATGAAAATACTAATTGGCTACATCGAGTGGAAAGTGAAATGCGACTCTTAGGTCAAAACGGTGATATTCCAGAGGTACAGATATCTACATTTGATTTAGCTTGTATAACTGAGCTCCTTATGTTTCTTTTGTTGTTGAGTACATATCTTTCACATAATAACTGTTGCCCTATTTCTCTAGATTGACTTAGTTCACCTTGTTGGTTTTAATGAGTATGACTATAAGCTTACTGATTACCTAATCGGTTTGTGGTTTCTACTTTCAAAAGGCTCAACTTATTTTTAAATGTTTATAAGGTGGCTGTCTTTATAAAGTAGCTCTTAAGTTAAAATTAAGTAATACAAGAATTTATTTTAAAGCCATTTTGTTGTGTGTGTGTGTGTATACATTTGTCTTTACCATTTATTAAAGGCAAAGGCAGGATGAATACTGATGAAATCTTGTTCACAAAGCAACTTTTTAAAATTAATCAGTTTTTTATTTTTTTTTTATGATCTGGAATACCAAGAATGTTAACTTTTTGTAGTGCGTAATACAAAATGACAGAGGTTTATTTAGGGCCATATTGAAAATTCTTTCATGATCTCAAGCAAGTCAAAAGTCATTTAATAAAGTTTTAAGAAGCTCATGATCTTAAACAGTGATCTGTAAAGTCATACTAGCATAGGACAATCCAAAAATAGATTTGATATTTAGATGCTGGAGAAGGATACTAAGAGTCTTTATTTTCCCTAAATAAGCCATTGTGTTTCTGTAGAATAGAAAGCTTTGTATGTACCGTAAAAATACTACAATCTGTAGCACCCAATGGTCTTGAATGAGCCAGGGGGTTTCAGGGAGCCTCAGTGCTGTGTGTTCAGGACCAGGTTTACAGTGACTTCATGTGATTCATTCTGAAGATGTGCAGGTAGGAAAACATCTTCCTGTTTGTTGTGATGTTGTGATTGTTGTTTTCAAAACTCTTTACTGTGGCTACATTACTCCTGGTACCCATATTCACTTGTATGGCCCAGTATAAGAGTGCATCCACCAGTTAAGCTGGGAAGTGAATAATTTGAATCATAAATTTAATATATTTATTTAAAAATTAGCTAAAGTATCTGTAGGTTTAACATGGTATTACTTATTTTTCAATGTTGTAGTGTTTATAAAGTTATAACATTGAGGTACTATCAATGAATTTAAAGTATTTTAAAATGGTCATATATAGGTTTTCAAAACTAGAGTTTCAGTTTGTTAGGAGAGCGCTCTGTGTAGCTTTGGCTAGTCTTTTATATGTTTTATTATAAATGAAGAAGGAAAGAATTCCAAGTTCTACCACCTAGCTCCTATTCTTAGTTCTATTTTCTCAAGATGTTTTCACAGATGAAGCAATTGCCTAGTTGTAAGCTCTTATTTCCTGTATGAACAAAGTGTAACCTAATTTCACAGAGAGACGTACCCACAGTCCTGCAACTGTCTACAAAGACTGCTTACTTTGAGATAAATGCTGTTTCTCTATGTCCTCCAACTTATCTACTTTGTATTCACATTTCTACCCAGCAGTACCATAACCCTAATTCAGGTTACCATATTCAATATCATACTGTAACACTTGACCTTTCTTTTTCCTTTCTTTCCTTCTTTCCTTCTTTCTTTCGTCCTTTCTTCCTTTCTTTCTTTCTTTCTTTTTTCAAAGTTTTGAGAGCTAACGTGACAGTGTCAGTGTCCTGCCCCTACTGTAAACTGTCTATCGTAGGTAAACAAACCTGGCACAATCTGGTACTTTAGGTTTCTAAGACTGGCTGTTGCCTCCCATTGTACTCTCACTTCAGCTGTTAGTAGCTGATTTGTTCTTGTTGTAAAAGGCTGTGGTCTTCTCATGAAATTTGGTCATTGGTGTATTGAGACAAGAACACACTAAGATAGAAATCTTGGTTTCCCAAGGTCATCTATCCTAGATCTATGATTGATTGGTTTCAGAGCATAAAAAATAAGGAAGAGCTGGTTTTTAATATGTGTGATTGTTGTTTTGTAAGGAAAACAGATGTAGCTGTTTATAAAACATATTTATACACTTACTTGATTTTCTAACTGACAAACTATCAGGAGATTGTGGAAGATGAGTAAGTTCAGCATTTACACTTTAGTCAAGTAAACTGATCTCCATAAAGGCCATGTATTTGGCTTGAGCTGACATTTGTTTCAAGACTGAACATATCCCTAAAAAAATCAAATGACTCATAGGTCAATCCTCTAGACATATCCTAGTTCCATAAAAGAGTTTTTATCCAAAATACATGATATGTTTCTTAAAGTATAAAGGTGAGTTATGTAAATGAATTGTGCTGGCTAGTTTTATGTCAACTTCACACAAACTAAAATCATTTTTAAAGAGAAACCTCAATTGAGAAAATGCCCCCACCAGATTAGTCTGCAGTACATCTTCTTTAATTTCAAAGTAACATTTCTCTGTCAGTGTCCCTATCACCAATATAAGTTTTTTATATTTAACAAACCTCACTAAGAGCTACATTTATTTAGCACTGCTAAGACATTAATACTTTATATCCCTCCAGTCAGTGGTGACTCACGCCTTTAATCCCAGTACTTGGGAGGCAGAGGCAGGCAGATTTCTGAATTCGAAGCCGGCCTGGTCTACATAGTGAGTTCCAGGACAGCCAGAGCTATACAGAGAAACCCTGTCTCAAAAAAGAAACAAAAAAATACTTTATGTCTCCTCCTTTGGCTCTGAACATAATAAATTGGTAATCATAAAAATACCAAAGTAAGGGCTCAAGAGATGGCTCAGCAAGTAAGAGCACCGACTGCTCTTCTGAAGGTCCTGAGTTCAAATCCCAGCAACCACATGGTGGCTCACAATCATCAGTATAGTGTACTCATATATACATTAGATAAATAAATAAAATCTTAAAAAAAAATACCAAAGTAAGAAAAAACAGAAAAATCTATACTTTAGAAGAATCTGTGTTCAACTGTGGACTACAAAGGTGTGTGAAAATATCGAAATGGAGTATCAAAATCTTTTTAGAAGAAAATTCCAGTCATATCTCTACTGTTTATTAGGTTGTTAGCTAACCAATCAGAATGTTCCCAGAAGTTAACTTTCCCATTAAACATTTAAAGATGCTAAAATTGTTTTATTCATACTTCACTATATCCACTGAGCTGATTTTTTTAAATTTAAGTTTTAATGCATTTCAGGGATGATGAATAAATCATAGGTAGTAGATTAGAGGGTACCCGGCCCTAAACAGAAGAATGTTTAAAAAATGGGAATGTGCAAAAGATTTTTTCATTTCTCTAAGATGAAGAATGTGGGGGGAGGTAGATATTGGGGGTTAGGCTGTGTTGCATGCAACTCCAACCACTGGCTTGTATACTGAACTGATCATAGTCTGTCCTTGGGCGAAATGTTCCTGCTAGTGGAAATGGAGCTACAGAGTAAATAACTATTGTTCTTATTATTCAGTGCCATGGCAGTGTTGGAAGGTAGGGGTTGTCCATCTTTAAATGTAGTTCTCAAGGACTGCCTCTTTCAGTAGTAGCATTTAAACAAAAACTTGTTATTACTGTATAAAAGTATTGTAAACAAATTAGATCATCAGAGAAGCTGTCATTATAGTATGCCTTTTTCTGGGCACCAAACATTTCATTTTCTGAAGACATTTAAACCCTTACCTTGTTGGTATTTTCTTTACTGCCTATACCAGATATCTTATTGTCAAAAATGTAAAAAATAAAAATAAAACTTGGTGCCCTCATGAAATGTTATATTACAATTAATATAATTCTTTTAAAACTGAAATACATTTTGCATTATTGATCCTAGGGACTCAGTAAAGATCTTCATTGTCACCATTTACACCTCCAGAACAAAGAGCTGAAAACACAAATGGCACATATGATGACTCTAGCTTGTCTCCAGGAGCAGCAGCACAAGCAGACTGAGGCGTAAGTACATGGAGTTACACAGCCTACCAGGCTTAATGCCGAAGACGGAAATTTTTACCTCTCTACTACCAGGAAATTGAGTTTTATCTGATAAGGGCTTCATTAATTTGAATTGTTTGCCAGCATCAGAAAACATGCAAGAAGAAAACATTGAAACAATGTGGGGGGTGTGGCTCTTTTCCTGGTAACCAATTCTTTTATAGTTCTTTATAGGTTTTCACTGATTGATTGATTGATTGATTGTCATTAGTAATCCTAAAATAGTTGTTTTGGTGGCTTTGCCCTCTTAACCTTACTCCCTCTACACATACCAATGCCAGTGCTGTAGTCACCTGCAGCTTCCAATCTTAGTCCAGAAGACATATCTTGGTGTGTCAGCCCATCCTTCTGTGTTTATTTGAGGCATGCAACAGACAAGAATATTGTTACAACAATACTAGTGGGAAAATTGTATAACATGCAATTCCAAACAAGAATCTTAGGGGGAAATTCCATGTGTTCAGGTCTCATTACTATTACCAGCTCTTAATGAGTGTCAGGTGTCTCAAATATTTTATATTTTTTTATTAAGTAAATGATTTTCTTGGACAGTTTCACGCAGGTACAAAATACATACTGACCACTCCCACCACTGCCACTCTTCCCCAATTTAATGCTGTCTACTCTCATTCTTCCCTGTAGGTCATCTTTTCACCTTCCTGTCTATTTGAGGGGTATTTGCTCTTTCTTTGGTTTGATTTGGTGACCCAGTGAGTTTGACCACACCCATCTGTATGATTATTGGTTTCAATCTACCCATTGAAGTCTGCTGGGACACAAGGGACAATGGATCCCTTCTCCTTGAATTCTATCAATTGACAGTAATTCTGTTGTAACTGGTAGGGCACTTCCATCCTCAATTGATTGTTGACAGGACCATTCTTGTGTGGGTCCAGTATTGCTAGCCCAAGTTGTTGTAAATTCCTGATTGCAGTGGTTGTATCGAGTCCTGAGGAAGGCTTTTGCAGCACTTCTACCTGTCTTCCAACTCTACTTTGATAACATTCTTCAAGCTTTAGAAGAGGTGGTGTAAATGCCTTATTTAGGGCTGAGCTCTTGACCATTACTTTTTCTTACCATCTTTGGCAGCTGTGCATTTCACCACTGTTCGTTTGATGCAGACACTTCTCTGAACTTGATAATATCTATGGGTATAAACATAGAAACTTGCAAGGCAATGATGTGCAGTCATTTAGTCCAGCAATAGTAAGTTCCACACTTAGCCTATGACTTCCCTAACACAGGTTGATAGCCAGGCTTCTGTGCCAAGTATGACTTCTGCCCCATGGAATATGCTTCAGATCTAGTCAGTTGTTTACCCCACTTTTGCACAGGTTGGGGTACACCTTGACCAGAAAACTGGTGAGGTTTTGTTTTGTTTGCACTCCTGGGGTTCAAACCTGGGTAAAACCACTTTTACCCAACTTTTCTGAGTTAGAAACAAATTTAAATGCAATGGAGGAATTTCTGGATGCATATGAGCTACCAAAATTAAACATAAACAAGTAAATAATTTAAACAACAACATGAACTAACAAGAAAAAGTCTCAAATAAAAAAGGTCCTAGGGCCAGATAGATTTACTGCAGAATTGTATCAGACCTTCAAATAACTAACACCAATACAATGCATATTGTTCTTTAAGATGGAAAAGGAAGGAATGTTTCCTAACTCCTTATGAAGCTAGTATTATCCTGATACCAAACACAAGATAAGCACACATACACACACTATAAGCAGTTCCCTTGATGAGTACAGTTGTAAAAATTTTTGGTATAATACTGACATGCTGAATTTAAAATCACATCAGAAAAGTTAATCGTGATGAAGTTACCTTCATTTCTTAGATTTGGGGATTCTGCATATGTAAATCAGTGAATGTAATGTATCATAAAAATGACATAATTATCTCCATACACACAGAAAAGGCCTTTGATAGAATCCTACATCCATTCTTGGAATGGAAAGACGAAGGATGATCCCAGCCTACCTCAGCATAGTAAAGACTATATATACACTGTGCAAAATGGAGAAAAACAAAGCATTCTGCCTAAGAGCTGAGAGATAGGACAGGGGTGCTCATTCTTTGCACTTCTGCTAACTATAGTGTTTGAAGCCTGAACTATGGCATTAAAACAGGAGAAAGAAAGGGATGAAAATAAGAAAAGTCAGTTTCCCTGTTTACAGATAATATAACGAGAACTTAATGACTTTACCAAAATAACTTATAACTTTGCAAATAGTGGGGGGGAAAATTAACACACGAATACAGCAGCCTTCCTGTAGCTCTAATGACAGATCTACTGAACTTAAAGGCATGCACCACCTCTGCCCTGCATGTTTCCATTGTTTGTTGTAATAACCTTGAACAATAAAAACTAGGAGTAAACATAACCAAGAAAATGAAAGACCTGTCCAATTAAAATTTTAACACACTAAAGAAAGACAATGAAAATCAGTAGAAAAGAAAAAGATCTTCGTTCTTGAGGGATTAGGAGATTCAGTCTTATGAAAATGGCCACCCATCCTAATGTAAATCCCAAGGCTATTCTTCACAGATTTAAAAAATATGTTTCCATTTATTTATTTATTGGTTTTTGTTCATGATGGGGGTTGCTATTGTTTCTTTGGTTGGTTGGTTGGTTTTGCTTTGTTTTTTTTTGAGACAGAGTCCTGGCTATCCTGGAACTGGCTTTGGTAGATCAGGCTGCCTTGAACTCACAAAGATCTGCCTGCCTCTGCCTCCTGAGTACTGGAACTTAAAGGCATGCACCACCTCTGCCCTGCATGTTTCCATTGTTTGTGTTGTTCTTATATTCACTGTAGTGCTCACTAACAGCATTTTTCTTCTCAAATTCTTTCAGTTTATGATTTTTTAAATGTGTGGCATAGTTCCTTTTATCATTTTTTATAAATCAATAATAGCTTCTTAGGTAGGCATTGCTTTAAGTTTCTATAAAATGAGAGATTCTTGTCTCTTCATGCTGCCATTCAAAAATGAAAAACTGTACAATGTACAGATTTTTAAAGCAATGTAAAAAGACATTGAGGAAGCACTAGAAAATAAAAAGATCTCCCTTCTTGGATTGAGAGGTTCAGTCTTTTAAAAATGGCCATCCTTCCTAATTTTTCTATAAAATGAGCCTCACACTCAACCTTGCACTCACTGTGGATATGCAGCTTCAGCCAATCCCTATTTCTTGTTACTACTCAAGTCACAGTCACGTGCAGGAGCTTAGGCTTCCAGAGGAATTTATTTAACCCCACTGTGTTCAGACACATAGATAAACTTTTACCTTAATAATGAGATAAAATGGATTCTGGCTAATTTCAAGAATCTACGGACCAAAATATTTCAAAAGCAATATGGTATTGTAGAGAGTGAGAGTAAACTTTGGATTCAGTCTTCAAGTCTGCTTATTTTAGCAGTATATCCTTGTAGAAATTATGTAGCATTGCTAAGCCTTAGATTTCTCATTCATAAAAATTTACTATTATACCTGGTGCCTGAGTTCTTAAGACCAATCCCAAGTTTAATGAGTTACTGGTGTTTATGAGGCTCATATAATTATACTTAAAGCTGTGGGTTTAGCAATAACAATACAAAAATAAAATCAGGAAAATGGAAAGGTGTAGGATAGTCTGAAGAAAATGAACAAATAAAATTTCAATAGTCTTGTTAAGGGCCAGAAATGATGGGCTTGCCTTAACTCAAGCATGATAGTGGCAGAGGCATAAGGATTGCTATAAATTTGAGACCCTCCTGGTCTATATGAGAGTCTAGCTTTAGAAAAAAATCTTGTACGGTGAGGACAAGATATGCTTGATGTCAGCAAACAGTTGTGACAGCACCCATGATGCTGCACTTTGGAAACTCAGTACTGCCTTTTTCTTAAGGTTTTATTGGGGTCATTTCCACACAGTTCTCTCTGACAGATAACAATTTCAGGCTGTCCCAAGGAAATAGGCAATCTAGATAATGTCTGTTGCTTAAATGCACACTTTAAATATAGTGAAACCCTTGTTACTTCCAATCTTGAAGTTATGGGAATACTCCAAACATCAAAAGTAAAGCGTTAATGGCACTTTCAGAACTACTATTCTTACTCCCCAGAACAGTACAGACAGATAGATATGTGCAGCCGTAGCTACACTCCCAGTCACAGATCCCCAAAAGTACAGAGACAGATATGTGCAGCCGTAGCTGTGCTCCCCATCACAGATCCTGGGGCGTTTTCCCACGCTCATTGTTAAAAATGGTTCCCTTTATATCTGTGTATAGTTACTGTACTATAGTATATATGCCATATGCAAAAATGTCCATGATTGATATTGATGCAACTGTTGCAGTCTAACTTCATGGACTGAAGAAGCCATGAAGTGAGTCTTAGCAGCTGAGGACTTGGAAAATGACAGTGTTCCATCTGGGTAGATACTCCCAGGGTCACATAGAAAAACTGGGACTACCTGTAGATCCTGGTTTTCCTGACTCCCATGCAAGACTCATTTTATTCTCTACTGACTATATTAAGTATATTCTGAGATATTTGGATGAAATTACAGTTTTTACAAAGCAAATTTGAATTGTGGAAAAACTAATATTAATATTTTCATGGGTATTAAGGGAAAGAGTGAACAGAGATAATTTTTAGGAAAGGACAGTTTAACCTCACATAGACATGGTGCAAGCTTGGCAAGAGAATTTGCCAAGTAATGTTATATAGGAAATCATTTTAATGATACTGTAGTATTTTGCCTATTATACCAAAGAACTATGATAGTGTGTTTAAAACAGTGGTCTTCTTTCCTTTCTTGTCATCTTGTTTGTAGAGTATTGAATGCTTTGCTTCCAGTCCTAAGAAAACAGTATTGGAGATTGAACGAAACTGGCCTGTCAAATGCTGCATTTGATTCTGACTTCAAAGATATTGAACATTTAGTAGAGAGAAAAAAGGTGGTGGCTTGGGCTGACCAAACTACCGAACATTCAAACCAAAGTGATCTTCCAGGAATTTCTCTTCTTATGACCTTCCCACAGCTTGAACCAATTCAGTCTATTCCTTGTTGTAAGTATTTTTATTTTATTCCATAAATGGAAGCTTATTTCTAAGATTATTTATATTCCAATCTACAGAACAGTTAGTTTCTGTTTAATAGATTTGGTTATTTGATTACCACTAACAAAGAATCTAACTTCTAAGTAATTTTAATTAGCAAGAATCTCCCAGGACCTACCAAGATGTGTATATTGATGCTCTGAATAACTAGCAGTTTCATTTACTTCCCATTCTTACTTAAATTTTAACTTCAGTTAAGGGCTAACGTTTGTAAAAGTATTATATTCTATAATATATAGTAGCATAACCTTAAGATGAACTAACGCTATAGAATTCACTGTTTCTATTGATGTTTATTACCTCTCATCTTTCTACAGATTGTGAATAAGATATTTTCCTTGCAGAGATAACATATAAGCTTGGTTTAACATGATACTTTTTAGCAACATAGAATAAAAAGTTGAATTCCCTGCCTTTGAGATAGCTGATATTACCAATTTGGTTAATTTTATGTGCCCTCTCTGAGGTGCACATTCTATCTTCTCTGAGCTCTCTGGATTTGTTTCACAAATAAGTTTTATTGATTAAGCCTAGGTTTTGTGAGGTTTCACACGAATATTAGCACATTTTGTTGTACAATTTTTATCAGTAAACAGTTTAATTCTACCTACATCAGGAATATACCTTGTTTAAGAACTTGCAAAATAAATTTGCAATGATTTAAACGGTATTCTGCTGAGTAGTGTATTGGATTATGTTTGTGTATGTTACTCAGAGTTTTCATTGATATTACTAGATACCTAAGAATGAATTTATTTTGGTCAAAGATATTGCAAATGACTAATCCCTAGTCCCATGGGCAGATCATACTGTGGTTAGGTCACATTATGGAGGAGTTGACAGAGAAAGAGCAGAGAGTGAGTGAGGGGCTGGAGGCCAAATAACCTTGAAATTCGTGTTCCTGCCTCTTCCAGTGATGCCTCACATCCTCCCACAACAGCACAAACAGCTGGTTTAACACATGAGCCTGCATGAGACATTCTAAATTCACACCATAACCACATATATTTGCTTTTGTGAATTCATAGAAAATGATTTGCTAGATCAGATAACCAAAACCTTTTTTCACTTTAAGTACTTTACTGAGTATTTTGACTCCCAAAAAGTAAGTTTCTGGTGTAGATAACTACAATATCAGATGCCTCAAAACTGAAACTGGAGAGCCCATGTGACAGTCAGAAATGTTAAATGTTGGATCATTTTGTGTCTTCAAGATACACATCTATAAAGGCATTCCAAAATAAAAACAATAGTCGCTGAACACTTGTGTATTCCAGTGTTTAGGATAAAGAGTACTGTGCTTAGGAGAGCATATGTTGAATTTCTTAGTAAACTAAAATAGTAACACATTCTAAAGGAATGCGGTACTATTTGGATTTCTAGGAACATTGATATATCATCTGTTATATATTCTTGTGTTTGAGTTAGTTATTGGGGAGTTTTGTTTTTATTTGGGGTTTTCAGAAAAGTTTTGTTTTTAGACAGGAATTTAACTATGTAATTTAGACTTCCTGAAACTTAAAACCAAGGCTGCCTCAAACCTGAAATCCTCCTGTGTCTGCATTCTGGGTGTTGGATTATGGAGATATACTACCATGCCCAATGATTTACCAGTACTTTAATTGTGCTGGGTTTTTATATGGATGTAGTTCAGTATGGAGAATTGTATAGTGACCTGGCAGCCTAAAGCTCTTCATTACTCCTTATTCTCAGTGTTCCCAGTGTTACTGAGCTTTCTTGACAACGTCCTCTGGCAATGGTGTGATAGCTTTTCTTGGTTGTCAACTTAATACACTTTAGAAGAAGGACTCACAACTGAAAAATGTCCTCTATCAAATTGACCAATGGACATGACTATGAGGCATTTTCTTCCTTGTTAAATTGATAGAGGAGGGCCATGCCCACAGTAGGTTGTATAAGGAATCTAGCTGAACAGAAGTGGGGAGCAAGCCAGTAAGCAGTACCCTTCTTTGAGCTCTGCTTCAGTTCTTGCCTCAAGGTTCCTGCTTTGAACTTTTCTCCAGGAGTTGATATATGACACTTTAGGCTAAAGTAAACCCTTTTCTCCCTAAATTGTTTTGGCCAAGTGTTTATAACAGGAACAAAAACCAGACTTAAATAAGCAGCTAACAGCCTTAAAGAGAAATTAGCTGTGATTTTAGAAATCCCGAGTGTCCAACTTCCCCCTTTGACCATGGCTCTCAATAGATTTGTTTACAACCCAGTGCTTTCAAACCCATGTTTTTCCTTTGTGCATATTCTTTAGCTGTTTTCAGAAGAAAGAGTTGTCTGGATTAGGTCCATCTATTTCACTAGCAGAAATTCTCTAGCAGAAATTTTTCAACTTGAAAAATCTTTACATGCACTATATTGATTATACTCTTTCCCCATCTCCAACTTCTCTGAGATCCTGTCACCTCACTACCCACACATCTCTATGTTCATTTGGTCTGAATGCACTCAGTCTTTCATGATCTCAGGACGTAAGTAGAGTTGGGCCTTGTCAATATTGGGCAGGAGCTCTCTACATTTTTTACATTAACATGACAGGAGTTAGGTCCATTATTTTTAAATCTCTCTCTCTTTTTTTATCTCTCATTTCATTCTTCCCTCACTTTACTCTCAAATAGGTATATATACATATATTAGTCTATTTTCTTTACTGAAGCATTATTATCATTAGAATTTACCTAGGTGAGATATCTGGAAAGCAACACTTAAAATATATTTTCATCTTTTGCAGTTGCTTCTTTCTTTTTAGTGAATTGAAGATATTGGGAAGGAAGTGGGGGGTTGGCACCAAGACTGAAGACCACCAACCACCTGCTGTTTGATGGCTATTGTTCATGTGTATGTGTGTGTGTAATCATGTTATTAATCCATATCTCACATATAACACACTTGTACAGACTATGTAGAAATAAAGTAAAATATTTATTTGGCTATTTTTCATGATGTTTTAAAAGCAAAGACAAAATATTGTATTTTACAAACATGTATTTTCTCTTAGAAAAATATCCAGTAGGTTTAGTGTTCAGTGTTCTTTGGTTGTTTTGAACATTTAGTTCAACCGATTTCATAGATTAACTAATTATATGATTTCTTATTCCATGAACTGTATGTGTTGTTTCCATATGTACAGTCTTAAAAGGATAGAAGGAAAGATGCCTGAGTCTAATTATAAGCATAGTTATTGATCTTAGATATATTGAATTATGTTCATGGAGAGACAGTTCAGTTTATGTCTAGTATATAATCATAAACATTATCAACTGGTTTTATTCTTAAGTTTAAAAAATATTGAATGGTATTAAACTTGACTTTTTTCAACTTGCTTAAGAACCTTTAAATCAGAGACAATATTTTTATTTAGAGCATGCTTTCAAAAGCTGATTATATTAACCATAATAAATTTAACTTATACTCTTACTGAACATTTAAAATAATAAATGTATAGAAAATAATATTTCAAAAAAGGAAGAATTTTGACTTACCCCGGTGTTTATGTCTAAAGAAAGAAAGCAGAGGCCCATCTTCTTTCTTCTGCCTCAGTTTCTCCACTGGGTTATCCTAACGTCAATCTTAAATATGTATTTCCTCCATTTCTATCATTTGTCTCTAGGAGAAAATGTCTATACACCTAGTGTTACTTAATATATTATCAGTGTTTACATTTCCCTGTTACAGAAGTGACTTGTTTCTGTACTTTATTGAAGTAGAAAGTCAGGCAAGGGCTTTATTTCATCACTGGTTAATCAGCTTCCTATGCCTCATTATGTAACCCTTGCTAAGCTAGAACTTGCTTTATAGACCAAGCTGACTGAACTCACAGATATGGACTCCAGATCCCCCTTCCAAGTGCTGAGCTTAAACATCTACAGCACCAGTCCCAGATGTACTACCTTTTGAAACCTGAGGTTCTGTTGCATTTTTGTATTTGGTAATTGCTTGTTGCTCATTGTCTACTTAATGAGCATTAATACAATTTACATTTTTTTGCTTCTTAGCATATGTGATTTATTCCATTTCTTTAAGAGTCTCTTTTCTATGATTTGCCTACTAATCATTTTAGTACTTTTCTTGTACAATTGCCTTTTGCAAAATATTGTTTGTTTATAGATATCTAACTCTGAGGACATTTATTTATTCATTCTGTAATACTGAGTTACTAAATGTAAAGTACTTAGGAAATATTGATGTACTTAGGAAATGCACACAGGCACACACACAGGCCCTGGCAACAACTAGATTCATTGAGGAAATGAATTAAAAATAAAATAGTGGCAGTATATGGGAGGAAAGGAAAGGGATAAATGTAATTTTCTGAAAAAAGGACAGCACTGTGCAAAACAAGCCTCTACATACTTGGACTGAGCCTCTAATAAGGAAGGAAACGTAGGTCACTTAGACAGAGATTAGCAGTAGATTGCAGGTAATATGCTGGGTTTTGTGGTTTGGTTTGGTTTGGTTTGGTTTGGTTTGGTTTGGTTTGGTTTTAAACTTAGTAAGGTGACTTTCACTAATAAACTTGAAGGATCTTACAGGTATAACCAGAGTATCTAGATTTGTTTTCAACTAGGGGGAATGAGCCATACTTAATCATGACATGGGGATTCGTGAAACTTCTTCCAAGACAGTCAAGACTGTAACAAAGGAAAGTAAATTATAAGGATCAGAGTTAAGGAGAAGGCAGAGCACATGGGATTATTATTAGGAATTGCACATTTATTTTGAATGATACATGTATGTTGAGGTTGATCTTAGGATGTGGGTTTGACTGAGATTGAAAATTTGCCAGTGTTGAGATCATATTATAGTATGGAAAGGTTGTAGTGTTAGGAGAATATTATAATAGCAAGTAAAGATGGAGTTGCCTCAGACAAAAATTAGAATTACTGAGAAAATAGTATGGCTCGTAAGATTTTTGAGCTTGATGTCTAAAAGAATGGGTTCATGTTTAAAAGGTTGGAAAAGACTTCACATAGAACAGTTTTTCAGAGTCAGAGTAGTTTATGTATAGGAGTTTAGTTAGGGCCTTGTTAAACTTGCCTGAAGATATATCCAAAGTGGAGATGTCATTGTGGGCAGTTGAAATTCTGCAGTTCAGGAGAGAGGCTTTGTGATGAACTATAGCTTTGATAGTTGATTACATTTACATAATATTTACTGTGGGACTGGATGAGAAAGGCAAGGATATTAGTTCTTTCCTTCAGTTCATCCTCCTCTAGCCCCTCACTGGACTTCACATTTTTCCATCCTCTCCTAATTTATTTTAATAATCTAGTACATTGTTTTCTCCTGTCCAAGTACTAACCAGGCTGACACTGCTTATCTTCTCAGATCTGGCACATTCAGGGTGGTATGGCTGTAGACAATACATTGTTTTCTAAGAAGTTAGTTGTTCTGTGTGTGTTTGTATTGTACCTTTGTTTTACGGGCAGTAAGTAGGCACATGGGATTCTTTTTAGGAAATCTCTACTCTTCAGAGCTGCTAACTTTCTGTTGTTTTGGTTTTAATCTATGGTGATGCTGGTTTTTCTTCATCATCCTTTGTTTTTGTTTTTGTTTTTTTTTTTTGAGGGGGGGGGGGATTGTTTTGTTTTTCCAGACAGGATTTTTCTGTGTAGCCCTGGCTGTCTTGCATCTCACTCTGTAGACCAGGCTGGCCTCCGACTTAGAAATCCTCTTGTCTCTGCCTCCCAAGTGCTGGGATTAAAGATGTGTGCCACCACTGCTCAGCTTAATTCTTTGTTTTTTGTAGTTACTTGTAGGAGCTGAAAGTTTAACTCTTTGAAATTGATGGGTGCACACCTTTAATCCCAGCAAGGGGTAGGGGAGCAGAGGCAGGCAGATCTGTGAGTTCAAGACCAACCTCGTATCTACAGTGAGTTCCAGGACAACCTAGCTACACAGGGAAACCCCACCTCAAAGAAAGAAAAACAAAAGATGATGAATTATATCTTTGTTCTTACTGACTACCAGATTTCTATGATTAGTGCATGTTCATATCTTGGTTGTTCCTCTCAGCTTGAGCATTTTCTTTATATATCTCTTGTACATTTGTTACTAAAGATATCCTTAGGGTTGTTTCTTTCTTTTTTCTTTGAGCCAGGGTCTCACTGACTTTATAGGTTCTGATGGCCTTGTGCTCAACCTCCACCTGCCTCTTCCTCTTGAATGCTGTCATTTAGAACATGCACTATCACTCATAGCTAGCCATGAATATTTTATATTTTTATTATCTATTACTTCTTATTCATAAAAAATAGTTTATTTTATTTTAAAAGTCAGTGGTATGCCGATGTCAAAACTTTAAACTTTAGGGCAAAATATTTATGTGACTTTAAATCTTTATATCTGTATGTCTATAGAGTAAAACGTACACCTATTTGGGGTCTGAAAAACAGAAAGCTCAGTCACTGCAGGTACTGATGGACAAGGTTTATTTATGGAATTGATAATGTAATTTTTCACATTAAATGAAAAGCCAAGACTTCCTCATTACCCATCTGGAAACTCAGAGTAATATTTGTCTCTAAGCTTTCTTCCTGGTTTGTTTTCTTATCCCTCATGTCTGTGATTTGATCTTAAAGCACAATAAAGGGAGAAATACCAATAGAAGCGTCTCCAACCGCAGATGCTTGTACTGAGTGTAGCGTGCCACTTTCAGTTTAGGTCTCCCCCAAAATGATGTGCCTACAAGGAAATGTGTAAAAATATAATATCTAATAATCTCCAAATGACAAATGGAAGGAAACAGAATATTTATAGTTAAACCTTTCATATTTTTCCCACTTGGCAAAATGTTGTCATTACCAATAAACAGAAGATATATTCTGAGCCCTATTTGCCTCTTGCTCTCCAAGTACATCATGACATTGTTTACTTATTCACATCCAACCATAAATATGTCCTTAACGATCCTTTGCATTGTTTCTTCTTTACATCTTATATGTATATGGGTGCTGTGACAGAACAAGTCATATTTTCTAGTATTTTTCACAGAGTGAAAGATCAAAGGGATTTGGATGACTTAACTCAAACTGCAGGATTAATCTTTAACCACTATAATAATTCTTCAGTACATGGAAAATTGTATTGTATTTGTAATATTTTGTTTACAATTTATATTTTCTTTACTGAAGTTAATATTATATAGCCATGATAGTATAATAAATTTACTATAGAATATATGAATACTTTGATAGCATCTTAACTTTTATTTTTGTGGGATTTTGTTTTTCAGTACTAATTTAACTCAGGGCCTTGAACATGCTAGGCATTATTCTACCACTAGCATACCTCCGAGTACCCATGTTTGGTTGCTTACTTCTTTTGGATATTGTTTATTTTTGCTTTGCTGCTGAGAGTTCTTTGAGACAGAGTCTCAGTAAGTTGTGCAAGTTGCCTTTGAACTTAGTAGTGTTGGCCAGATAAGCCTTCAAATATCTGTATTTGCCACAAATTGGCTACTTAGCTGTGCCCCACTGTGCCTGGGCACATTATCTTTTAAAATTTCAAATGTATTATCTGTATGATATGCATCCATGAACTTCATGACACAGATCTGTTAAAAATAATATAGATTTATAATTAATACTTGTATCAATCATTTCTAACCAGAAGTGCTTACAGAAATATATTTATTATTCCTTGATTTCACTCTAGAACTTTGCCCTCTAAGGTTTTATTTTGTTTTTTTCCCAGAATACCTTCTTCTGTATGCATTTATAGTAGAGGTGCTAGCCAAGGAAGAATCCTTGTCATCACTTTGTACTAAATCTCAATTAGATCTGATCCCATTCATCAATGTCTCCCTGTCACATGCACCCTGCTTTATAGCCTATGACTCATGTTTGCTAACCACTGTGCTCTGCTTTTATACTAATGTACAGGTCTATAATAAATCTCTTAACATTCACAACCTTAAGCTTATGATAAATTAGTTCCTCTGGGTAAAATCATTCAGAACATGTGATTTGGCACATCAAAAGATGACCCCCAAAAGGCCTCACCAATTTTTAGGATAAGAATTTTAAACTCATTAGTGACAAATGATCTTGTCTCTTTATTTAAAGGAACCACCTATGAACTATTTCAATAAGCTGAAATATAAATTTATGGCCCCTTTTCATAAGAAACCATATGAATTGCCAGTTAGTATTTGTGTCTTAAGGATTTTTTAAAACAGAGAAAGAAAAGAATGTTTTTTCTTTTTTTTCATATATTTTATTGGTTATTTTATTTACATTTCAAATGTTATCTTCCCAGTTTCCCCTCCACAAACCCCCTATCCTTTCCTCCTACCCCCTGCCTCTGTGAAGGTACTCCCTCACCCACTCCCACCTCAGTGCCCTAACATTCCCCTACATTCATGGAGCCTCCACAGGACCAAGGGGCTCTCCTCCCATTGACACCAGATAAGGCCATCCTCTGCTACATATCCAGCTAGAGCCATGGGTCCCTCCAGGTGTATTCTGTGGTTGTTGGTTTAGTCCCTGGGAGCTTTGAGGGGTTGGGTTGGTTGATATCATTATTCTTCCTATAGGGTTGCAAACTCCTTCAGCTCCTTCAGTCCTTGCCTTATATGGCTATGTGCATCTCCATCTGTATTGGTCAGGCTCTGGCAGATCCTCTCAGGAGACAGCTATACCAGGTTTTTCTTGGCATCAGCAATAGTGTCTAGGTTTGGTGGCTGCAGATGGGATGGATCCTTAGGTGGGACAGTCTCTGGATGGTCTTTCCTTTAGACTCTGCTCCACTCTTTGTCCCTGCACTTCCTTTTAACTGGAGAAATTCTGGATTATTATTTTTCAGGTGGGTGGGCGGCCCCATCCCTCCACCAGGGACCATGCCTATCCACTGGTTATAGTCTCTATAGTTGGGTATTTCAACTAATGTCCTCTCTGTTGGGTCCTGGGAACCTCTTATGTCCCTGGCATCTGGAACTTTCTAGTGACTACCCCCAGTTCCCCATTCCCCACTGCTACATACCCTCTTTCAAATTCTTGACCCTCTGTACTTCTCCCCCATCTCCTCCCCTTTCTAGACTGGCCCCCGCTTTTTCTCTCCCCTTCCTCTCTCCCTCCCAGATCCCTCTCTCCCTCTACTTCCTGAGATTATTTTCTTCCCCTTTCTGAGTAGGACTGTAGAATCTATATTTGGTGTGATCCTTCTTCTGGGGTTTCATATGGTCTGTGAATTGTATCGTGGGTATTCCATTTTTTAGAACATTCAAAGTAATTTTGGTTCAAGAAATGAGTAATTGTGGCAACACAATTGGTTTTTTTTTCTTGTCTCTTCTGTAAGTCTAATATCTAATAAATATACTAATACACTATATAATACTGATACACTGATTAGTATATATTAATATGCTAAAGAACATTGGGTTGTTGATGATGTTTTTGTTTGTTTGTTTTTACTTGATGTAGAAAAAAATAGTCCTCTGTTATGGTCAGTTGCCAGATCACACTGCATCGATAACTCCCATTAGATATATAGAAAAGTGGTTACTATGGCTATCTTTTTCTCTTGAGATTTTATGTGCCATTTTGGTAAGTTTTGTGTGTTACTATACTTGCATGGCAAATAATACATTCATGTCCTTATTTCAACAGTACATATAGTTTATTTTGCAATTTATCAATCTTGATAAACTTTATATCATTTGAAAGATGTTTGAAATACATTAATTTAGAGATAAGTGAATTGACCATTGATAGAGTGTTAGAAAGTTACCACCTTGTTAAAGTTGTAACTCTTTAATGTAAAGCACTGTTTTATTTCCAGAGCATTGCATTTGAACCCTAAATGTTCCTATCATCTTCTGGAAATCCCTTTTCTGTGCTATCTCCATTTTCCAACAAGGAATTAATGTGCACACTACTTAAAGTGAGTTGCCCAAGGTCACTCACTGGATCTTTGGTAAAACCAGAAATAGAATTCAAGTCTCCTGACTTGCAACTCAGTTCTCTATCCTCAATATAGTTTTCTGTCTTCTATACCCCTGTGTCTCTCATGGGAAAAGAAGTTAATCTTCTAGCTATTATTAGCCACCAAATTGGTGGTAGCAGCACAGTGGAGAAAAGTGACTGTCTTTACACTGTGGCATTAGTATAAAAATATCTGGTAATGGAAAATTTGACAAATGTCATGTTAAAGTGAGTGGAAAATTATTTTAAGATCTAGATCTCATTTGTCTAGTTCTCAGAAAAGTCAAATTCCTTAGTAGAATGGAAATCATTTTTCTTCCTGTTTCTAAATTGTATTTCCTAGAGGGTAATTGACAACTATCATAATAAGAATAATGCACGTACTGGTTATGACCTCGACATGCATGTATTTTTACCATAACAGGAGATCTCAATTGCCTTATTAAAGTACATATGATCTATTATCAGTATTTAAGTAGTATTAACTAATAAAGCAAATATAACATCAATTGGGAGCTTTTCTTCCTCATTTTAAAAATACATGGAAATAATACATAATTTTTTTTCTATGAGCAGTATTTGCTAAATTAATATTTCATGTCAGCTGTCTTAAAGTTCATTATAGTCATGCAGGCAGAATACCAAATGTAAGATAAGTATATTAGCATTCACAAAGTATATTGTTATAAATAGTCATTATTTTGGACGTTAGTATTAAATGTTGAGCATTTCTAGTTCTCTGAGAATTTTTAAGTTTACTAGAACAATTTGTTTTTAATTTTGGATCAAGCACCAAAAGTGGTTTAGCGTATTTCTATTAAAGTTTACTAGAAGCCTTTAATTAGAAGGCTTGTACAGTCATGATTTTTTTAATCGTCTGTATTTTTCAAGCAGAATCTACGGAGGTGTTGACGACCACAAAGTGAAGTAGGGCTTTCTTGGTTATGGCCTACTAAACAGGAAGGCCACTTAGCCCTAGTGAGGTGGTGTTGACTCCCAGGAGGATAAGTGTTCATATCTATACCTACAAATATTAAATACTTTTTTTTTCTTAGCTCCAGGACAAACATGAGTGCTGGAAATTGCTTGTGAATTGATAGAAATGGTTGGAAATTTGATCTTATGATTACTCAGTATCTAAACATGGTTATTAAGAATTTATACTTTATACAGTAACTTTACTATTAAAGTTGTTAGTAATTAACCATATTGGATTCCTTTCCTTCTTAATTATTCTCTTTAAGATTTCTATCAAATTTATGTTGTTGTTGGTTTTATTTTTCTTAATTTTCAGAGTGACTATTGACACTTTTTATAATTTTTTTAATTTTATAATTTTATTGCACAGGTGCATCTGTGAGTGAACCTAACTTGCTTAAAATTACTCCACAAAGAAGAGCCAGAAGAAAATTAATGCCTTCTCCCATGAAAGTAAACCATACTCAGAAGTCTACACTGTCTGAAAGTATACAGCTCAGTGATTCTTTCAGCAAAGAACTTGAGCCTATTGTTTATACCCCAGAGAACTGCAAAAAAGCTCTTCAAGACCTGTCTGCATCCTTAACAACAACTTCATCACAGCCTGCAAATATAATGAATGATAAGTCCCTGAAAGCACTGTGTAGAATAGAGTCTCCTCTCAGCAGAACTGAGTGTAAACAGGGTTTGTACTCTACATTGACTCTATGTGATGACATCAGAAGCTTGAAGAATAAATTGCCTGAACAAGAACCACTAGCACACAGCAAAAGCAGTTTACACAGGTACAGAAACAGAGTGCTTTATTCAGTCATCGTTCTTTCTTTTACCAGAGTCTTTCAAACTGTTAACTTTCTTTCTCTTCTTTTTTTATATTGGAGGTTTATTTCATAAATCAAGTGTCCTCTCTGATATAAAAGTTGCTTTTTCACTATATTTTAGTTGGTATGGATACACTAACCACTTTTTAAAATGGCAAATTTTATATTCTAATTTGATTGACCTTCCTTAAGCTAGAAAAGACCTTAAGTATTTCATTTGTTCTCCATATCCTGATGCTGTGTATCCTAAGCCATCAATGAAAAAGATAACCTTGCTTACTGATTGAGGAATATCCACAATTCAGCATAGTCAGACATTTAATATATGATTGAATGAATGTCATTTAAGCAAGCATTTAAGTACATAATAACATTTGATCTAAATATGGGAATTAAAATATCTCTGCATCTCTACTCTAAGGAATGCAGAAATCTATTGACAGCATATCTAACTGGTGTTTTTAAAGAGAAAGACTATTTAGGGAACGTTTTATTTTATGGAGTAATATCTTACTATATATACTAATGGTTTTCTTATTTTAGAAGTATAAATCACTTCTCTCTTTGCAGTGTAAAGCAATTTTGTTTTCTTTAATTCTTCATTCTTAATATTTAGAATCGAGTCTTCTTCATTTTCAACAAAGAATTCTAGGCCTGTATCAACAAGTGTGCCATCCTACATGGCAGTGACTACTTCTGCAAAGAGGAAATGGAAATTAATAAGGTATGATTAAGCATGGACTGTTTTGTTCTCTATAAGATCATCTTCATACTTTCATTTTCCATGACTTTTTATTATTGTTAGACTCAGTTCTTATTTAAGTAGTACTCAGTGAAGCCCTGAATTTGTGTTAATTGAAGGGAAACCTGAGTGAAGCCCAAGAATTCCACTTGAAATTTTTATAAAGTATCCCATTTTTAGGTTAGTAAAAATAAATTGAAAAGTCTTCTACCTTCCAAAGTGTCACTTAGTTCTTACTTTTATTCTGGTGACAATTGTTTGATTATTTGTCCTGAGTTTCTTTGCTCCTAGAATGCAGGTGTTTTAATGATTTTTGATACATACTCAATATAAGGAAGTGAAGAGTCTGCTATCTTTCCATGACACTGTAACTTATATCAGACCAAACCACCATCAAGAATAATTACAATTGTTGTTCAATTGTAGTGACTAAATAAAATACAACTAACAGCTTGTTTGAAGGCATTGGCAAACAACCATGGTAGCCAAGGATTTGAAAATGTAACATCCAAGAAAGCAACATGCTACAGGAAACCAACTTAAATTTACTACACTCTCTTTATGTTAGGACTTGCCAGTTCATAGCATAAGGCTAGAGACCAAACAGAAGCCACTTAAGTGATTTGCAGATATCCCTGAGCTTGGGACCCAAGTCATTCTGTGCGGCCTTTGCTTTTAAGGCTTGCTATCTTCTAAGGTCTGTTGAGAATCAAACTCAAAGTAGCTGTTAAAAGACCACCCTGTTAAGCAGAGTTTGACATCTGGGATACAAAGGTTTAAGATCAAAAGATAGAGAAGAAGGAGACCTTTTAAACACCCAAGGGATTTATTAGAAAATCTCGGAGGTGCTGTTCCCTAGGAGTAGGACAAACTAGAAATGAACCAAGTTTTGAAACATATCTTAGACCAACTCAGTCTTGGTTAGATTCAGGTATTCTAAAGCCATTCTGCATGTGTCTAAATTAAAATTTCTAATCTCTACAATATGCTATCTGGCACCTATGCAAATATTCATACATAATATTAAACCAAAATAATGGAATGTCAACATACACAAGCAAACAGCTTAAAGAAAAACAGCCAATCAGAGGATCAGTAACCCACAGGTGAAATAAATAAGGATTAGCAATCTGACCTATTGATTGTAACCATGATTCATTTCAGCAGAGTAGATAAGATAGAATATTAACCAAAAGTCTGTAATCTGTCAGAATTAATCAAAAAGATATCCCAGAACCACAAAGATAGAATTTACTGAAATTTAAGACTCAGGTCAACTAGTTTAATGGATTAGTCCCAGCAAAAGAGAGTATGAGTGAATTGGAGGCTAGATGCGTAGAAAACTGCCTAAACAAATAAAGGAAGAAACAGAACGAAGACAGACATGTAGAGGAGACCTGTAAAACACTACTTTCTGGAAATATGTGTTTTCAGTCTCCAAAAGAGGAGAAAGAATGGGGGAAATTTGATAATGGCTACCAGCTTCCTAAACTGACAAAGGCCATTAAGTCATCAATTTGAAAAAGTACTCTAATCACAAAAGTAATTTATACAAGAGTAGCCCAAGTTTTATAGCATACCTTAGGTATAATCACAAAACATACTAAATATGAAAGGATCTTTCTTTTACTATCCCTTTTTATTTCTAATAGAATAGAGAGGAAAGTATAACAAGTAATGTTAACTCTTATTTTCTTCCATGAACTTTTTACATTTGGGCTACAGGACACAAGTTTACAACTAGCATAGTTATTCACTCTTCATAAAGTGTTTTCTCATAAGTGAATTTAGAATCCTATCTTGCCTTTTCAAAACAGAACAAAGGAAACCTGAAGCATATAGATAAGTTGATTTTTCCTGTCTATCTATGACATTTAACCAAGTAATATAGTCGTCTCCTCAACCCATGGCTTTGCTTTCTGTGTTTTAGTGACCAGGATTCAACCAAGATTTGAAAACATTAACTGAAAAGTCCTAGAAATTGACAATTTGAATTTTCTTTGCATGCCATTCTGACTGGTGTGAGATCTTATACTGTCTCTTAAATCCTACTACGTCAGCCATTCCTTTATCGCGTATATCCATGCCATATGTGCTGCCTACTGTGAGCTACTTAGTAGCCATGCTTTGAAGACCACTTGTCATGCAATAAGCAGAGTTTGGTGTTCACTTAACACTTATTTTGCATAATAACTTACCATGTATAGAAGACAACTGATTCTGGCAGTTGGATTTTCCAAATACAAGTCATAACTTCTTCCTTTTGGCAACACAGTGAAAGTTTATCACATATACTTGTTTAGGGATAAACAAAGCATATTTTAGGTTTAATCCCATCCCTGATTTCAGGACCCCACTCGGTGCCAGTCATGACTCCTGTCCTTTGCTCAGGTGTCAGTCTGAGTTGGGCACTTAGTCTGTCTCATGTTGTTAGAGGAGCAAACCATCAGCATCTGTTTCACTCACTGCAGTGCTACTTTATAGCATCTCGATTTTGTCATTCTTCTCACTGATTAATACTAAGTTTTCTGGGTCTTTACATGTTTTTACTCAGATGTTGCAAATATTTATACTGAGGATGTTCTCACAATGTAAATATAGTCATTATTAAATGCATGTTTTCTCAGAAATGTCGTTAGATAAATTGTGTATTTGTGGGTATAAATATGTTAATGACTAGCTCATGAGAAACCAATACTATGAAATAATATTAAAGAATATAACATAGGAAGTTACTTGTACTGTTCACAGACTATGAGTTACTATTCTGTTACATTCCCAATGGTATTAATAATTATATCCTGCCATTAACTAAGGTTGAAAAAGATTAATGATAGATGTGTACGTAATTACTTTTTTATAATCTTCCTTTCCCCCAATTAAATGAACTTGAAAATAATAAGCGCTGGTATTTTCCACTTAGTAGATTTTATGTACATATTTAGGGTATATATGTTCTAATATAGTTTTAAAATATTAAAATATCTCATGTATACTTTACTATTCACAAATTGTTTCACTTTTTAAAGAAAAAGAAGAAAATTAGAATCTAAAAGCCCTTGATATTCCAAAATCTACCAAACTGAGTTTTATCTGATTAAATTAGGAATGAAATTTAATCTTAACAGTATTTTAGTTTTTTTCAACCTTTGGCATCAGTGCATTTCACTCCTTGTGACGTATCTGCACAGTGTAAATAACAAGAATGCTTATGTTCATTGTGGCAAAGCACCTGAGAAATAGTCTATAGGGCTGCTGCCTAGACCCTGTCACCTTACAATCATAGCTAGGTTTATTTTTTAAGTATTTTTAGTGCTTCCAATTACTTGTACAAGACTGCACAATTGTTATTTCTGTATTTAATTTTATTGTAATATACAACACATAAATAAAAATAGTTTTGAATGCCTTAACTAAATTGTAAACTTTTCCCCACAAGTTCTACATCAAATGCTTCATTAAAATCTGATGAAAGGTATGGATTTGCCAAACGCATTCGACAGGATAATTCACGTGTTACGCCTATGCAAGAAAACAAACTGAGAGTGGGTATGTCTAAGTTGTTAATCTGGTGTTTAATTACATATAAAGTATCTTTCAATATCTCTTCTGATTAATTTTAATTTTGTGTGTTTTGTCAGATATTAAAATTGCTCACCTCTTTGCTATTTATGTCTATTTTCTTGCAATACATTTTTTCATCCTTTAGGTGATGTCTATGATGGTAAGGTATATTTCTTAGATGCATTTGTATCTTTTCATTGGGAAATTGAGATCATTGATACTGAGAGTTATCAATGAGCTATGCTTATCAATTCCTGTTATTTGGTTATAACAGTATGGTTCTTTTTCTTTTTTGATCTACTGCTCTGGAACGATTTACTCCTAGTGTCTTCTTGGGTGTGGTTAGTCTCTTTAGATTGAAGTTTTCCTTCTAGTGCCTTTTTTGGAGTACAAGTGTTTAAATTTGGTTTTATTGTAATTTTTCTTCATCTTATTGTGGTTAATATTTTTGCAGGATATGGTAGTCTTAACTGGCATATGTGGCCTCTCACATTGTTATATATCTGTCTCAGACCTTCTGGCTTTCAAAGTTTCCATGGATAACTCAGGTGTTATTCTAATAGACTTGCCTTTTTATAACTTTACTTTTTTCTATATGTTCTGTACATTTAGCATTTTGTTTATTATGTGTCCTGAGGAATTTTTTTCTAGTCCTCTCTGGTTGTTTGCATGTTTCTTGAACCTTTTTAGACATCTCCTCTTTTAGATTGGGGAAATTTCCTATGATTTTTAAAAATAATATATATAAAATTTTTCTGTGCCTTTGGTTTGGGATTCACAAAAAATAGTGAAAAATTATTGGGCCTTCTCTATGACTGATTCTTACTTTACCTCTAGGAACTGTAAAGATTATTCTGTCTCATGCTTTCTCAGTTAGATTTTAAATTAAAAAAAAAAATGGCCAGCTAAAAGCCTTAAGAAGTCTCATAAGTTGTTATATGATTGGTTCACTATGAAAATTCCTAGGAGGCACAAACTTAAAAGTATATTAGATAAAAATTTGCACTCCAGACCACATAAGTAGGCCAAAGCAGACAAGTGAACAAGGTTAGGTAAGTAAGTTGTAGCTCTGTGTAATCCATAGAGTAACAGAACTGATTAAAATGTTTTCTCATCATTCCTATTTATTAAGAAACTTATGGATTATTTACAAATTTAGTCTAGGTGCATATTATCTTGTTCTAAAAGGAAAAACAAATTTATAAAACTCATGCTTAAATCAAATAACATTTAGAGAAAACAAGGGACTGCAACTATTATTTGTAGTTTGTTTGTTTGTTTGTTTGTTGTTTTCATGATGCCACAATTTCCTGGGTGTTTTGTGCTTGGGTTATTTTAGATTTAACATTTACTTTGTTGACTGTTCCGTTCTTTGGTTGCTGTGGGCTACCCTGTGTCCTATGACAGTGTAATGGCCTTAGGGTCCTTGGTGGAGAGTGGCTTCAGCATCCCAGCCCTGGGTGACTATTGGGAGTTCCTGGTAGAAGGGCATCTGAGGTTAATTCACACAAAGGAGTGAATTAGAAGGAAAGGTTGAGAGGGACAGAGGGGAAAGACTGTGGAAGCCCTGGTCTGAAACAAGATGTGGAAACTTCAGAGAATCTGTTGTAATTTAAATTGTGTTGACTAGCCATGACTTCCAAGAATTGTGTCAGTAAATTGTTATAGGTGGAATGAACAAGGAGTTTTGAATGACAGTCCTTTATATTTATTCATCTTTATTTCTTCTCTAGGCTGTAAAAGAAATATCAACAAAACAAATTCAGACGTGCGTAGAAAATTTAGAAGAAACATTTCCAAAGAAAATGTACAATAAGAAGAATCAGTGTCCTTTGTGTGGTATTTGTTCCTTCAGAAATGTATTTCAAGTCTGGGAAAGAAGGCCATCTAAAACCATTTGCTCCAATATTTTCAGCAAGCAAAATGAAACTTCTTTTGTATTTAAAATAAATATAAAATTACAACATGGTGTGTTTCCCATGTCTCAAATAATTGGTACTCTAGAAATCTCTAAGTCACCATCATGCCAGTTTACTTATACTTTACCACAACTTGATTAGAACATTGTAGAAAAAATAGCAAATTAAATTGCCCTTATTAATTTCAAAAATAAGGAGACTTTAGAAGTCATAATTGTGGCCAAGATGTATTTGGTCTTCTGCTGTGTGTCAATATGATGGTGTCAATATGTTGCTTGAATCATACATGTCATTTTACTTTCTAAAACTTTGGTGTAAAAGGTAGATACATATGTCCATAACATTGTAAATATTGTTTAAATACCTTCTGTAAATAATATGCTAATATTTTATTACTTGTTATATTAAAGATATAGATTTTAAACAGTTTGGTTTTCCTGTTTTATTGCAGTCCCTTGTTTTCTCTGAATGTTATTTGATTTAAGCATGAGTTTTATAAATTTGTTTTTCCTTTTAGAACAAGGTAATATGTACCTGGACTAAATTTGTAAATAATCCATAAGTTTCTTAATAAATAGGAATGATGAGAAAACATTTTAATCAGTTCTGTTACTCTATGGATTACACAGAGCTACAACTTACTTACCTAACCTTGTTCACTTGTCTGCTTTGGCCTACTTATGTGGTCTGGAGTGCAAATTTTTACCTAATACACTTTTAAGTTTGTGCCTCCTAGGAATTTTCATAGCAAACTAGTCATACAACAACTTATGAGACTTCTTAAGGCTTTTAACTGGCCTTTGTTGTTGTTTTTGTTGTTGTTGTTGTTGTTATTTAAAATCTAACTGAGAAAGCATGAGACAGAATAATCTTCACAGTTCCTAGAGGTAAAGTAAGAATCAGTCATAGAGAAGGCCCAATAACTTTTCACCATTCTTTGTGATTAGTTTTCTACTGTGTTGGCTGTTCTAAGAATCACCTTTAGCTTTATTCCTTTCAGATTATTTTGGGTAATTATTTCTCTCTAGAGACATCTTTTTACTACATGAACAACCAGGAGATTAGTAAGTGAGAACACAAGGTGTCTCAGTGCATAAGGATGTACATAAGCTGATCCCTGGAACCCCAATAGTAGGAGAGAACCCATGGTAACTTGTCATCCATTCCCCCACATGTAAATCCTAGCATGCATGCATCTACATACACAAAACAGTGAAAGTCACTGTGCATGCCTCTTGTCTATCTCATGCCAGAAGTTGTATGGGATTTTCTTACAATTGTAATGTTTATCAAGAGATTTTTCTCTTGGCAAAAATTATTTTGCAGCAAAACTATGTTGAGGAAATAATGATTATGAGAATCTAGAGCTGTTTGAATATGTGAATAAATATAAAATATTTGCATTGAGATAGAATGAAAATGCTGTTGAGTCTGTCTATATTCCCAAAAATTACTCTTATTAATAGTTCAGTTACAATCCAAATCATTTATTCTTTGGTGTTAGTCATTTGTTGCTCTAACTAAAGCTTCTTGATGGAAAGGTTCAATTTGACTTATACTCGGTAAAAGGGGACCATCCTTCATGGCCAGAAAACTATGGTGATGGGAACCTGAGAGCAGTTCACACTGTATCTGCTGGTGTCTGGGGAACTTTCCTGTTTATTCAGTTTGGGACCTCGGGGCACAGTTTCAGGGTTGGTCTTCTTTGCATACTGAATCTTCTGAAAATGCCCTTATAAATATAACAAGAGGTGTTTTCCTGGTGATTCTAAATCTAAGCAAGTTGATAGTAAAGATTAGTTAACTTTTCTTATTTAATCTCATTTCAGCATTGGGTAATTTGACTAGGAATGTCAAAATGTGCCTCCTTTTTTGGTTTTTCGGTTCAGGGATTCTCTGTGTAACAGTCCTGGCTATTCTAGAACTAACTTTGTAGACCAGGCTAGCCTGGAACTCACAGAGATCCACCTGCCTCTGTCTCCCAAGTGCTGGCATTAAAAGCATCAGGCATGCACCACCACCAAACAAATATAGCTATTTTTAACACAAGTATTTCCAAGCACTGAAGAACTAGCAGTACTAGATTAATTATCCTTAGATAATTAATCCCTAGATTAATTATTAATTATTGGCCATTTTACATATACTGTTATCTCCTATTGCCACTTGCTGGCAGCCATGGTCAACACCAATGTGTTCTCTAACATGGTACCCAATTGCATCTTTGAGCTGTTTATAGACAGTTGCAAAGACAGCCAAAAACTTCATGCTCTGAGCACTGCAGGGGAAGGATTCGGAGAGAAGGGTTCCTCCTTTCACAGAATTATTCCAGGACTCATGTGCCAGCGTGGTGACTTCACAAACGACACTGGTACTGGTGGCAATTCCCTCTTTGGGGAGAAAACAGTTATGACTGGGGATTTAATAAAACATTTTTGCTCTTGCTTAACAAATTGAAATAAGTTTCACACATTAATACTATTGGTCATTTTTATTAAGATTTTCATAAAACAGGTTTCTGTAAAATAACATTTTAAAAAGATTATGCTTTCTTTTTAAAATTAAAGAGCATGTTTTTTATGCTCTTTAACTGGGAGTTGTATGGCAAAAGATGGAATGGTGTCATAGTCTACTGCATTAGCAACACTGCAAGCTATATTTGTTAGCAGTTCTGGAAGCTAAGAAGTCCAAAATCAAGCTGCTGGCATCCAACAAGGGCCTTGAATCATCACAGAATAACTTCTTCAAAGTTTAGATTGAATACTGAATTCATCCTTCATATGACTTCTTGTAAAAGGTGGCAGTTGCCAAGCAGACCATCCCGTGTGATTTTAACTAGCCACTGAACCCTTACAAACACTAAGGCTATGTCTACAGTATGTCAAGCAAAGAGCTATTAAAAACTGTATTCTGAACTATTTCTGTTAAAATATATAGCAACGGAATGCATCTGGAGCCCTAAACACTTGTAAAGCTAGACTAGCACTGACTAAAAGTAATTGGGAATTTTATAGTTGTGTGTGTGGAAGGTGGGCTCACTCATAGCACATACATGTAAAGCATTAAACTTAAGGTACTGATCCTCCCATGCACAGTGTTTAAGATGGCTCTCTATTGCTACTGTGTTTTATCAAGCTAACCAGCCTGCATAATTTCATAATTCTCCTGTCCCCACCTCACTTGCTGTAGGAATACTGGGACTAGACATGCCAGCTATCGCATTGGACTTTAGTCTAGTTCTTACAATTGCATGGCAAGCACTCTACCCAATGAACAATCTTCAGGGCCCCAAAAAGTCAAGTTTTAAAAATGTTTATACTTTCAAACAGATGCAAGGTATAAAATGTCTGGTACAAAAATAGTGACATGAATGGAAAACGATTTTGTAATCAGGACTTTGAACAAAAACACATACATATATGTGCATATATATATATGGCTGTTTTATTTGGGAGGAGGTATAATATGAGTGAAACATGGTCTTACTTTGTAGACCAGATTAGCCTCAAACTAGCAGTGATCCTGAGTGCTAGCCTACAATGCCAACAAAGTGCCCTACAATGCACTTTTCAAACACAAAATGGAACCCCTCCCTAATTCTATTGCCCTTGGCCCATACCATTTTCTAATCTCTCCTTCCTATGACCATTTCACAATCCTATCCTGTTTTTGAAAAAGTCATTAGTCCCCATTCTTTCCAATAACAATTCTTAATCTTGGTTTTTCACTCCCATCTACCCATAGTGTGTGTTTTGTTGAGTGATAAGAGGGCTGGAAATCCACCCTAAAGGCTTGGACTTGCCTGCTCACGCTCTACAGCAGCACCTGCTTCTCAACCCTGAATGCTGCCTACAATTCTTACATTCTGAGTGTGCACCTCTTCTGAATTCCTGTCAAAAGCATTAACCTCAAACTAAAGCTGAAGGTCACAGCCACTTACTCTGCATTCTATCTGAGCTTTCTTCTTTTGCTTCTCATTCAGTTTGAGAACAGGTGATGTTTTGAGTTCAGTTAGCTCTGTAACTACCAGTGGAAAAGAATCTTGTCACTTCACAGGCATCTCTGGCCAACAGTGACCACCCACTTTACTATTGGATGGAAAGTATTTAAATTTTAATTTGTCTTTTTTTTTATGGATTTTTGAGACAGGATGGTACATTGTAGCCCAGGTTGTACTGTCAAGATGTAACTAATGTGCTGTTTTCCTGAGTTTCCAAATTTCATCATTTCCCACACATAAAAGACCCAAAACCTTTACTAAGTTCTACGTAACTGTCTCCTGAATACTTAGACTGAAACGTCGGAGTGTTCAAGCATACTTGTCTGCATTACAGCTGACTGCTGCTGCCATGTTTCTTTCTACCTTCACCCTACCAAATGTTTTACATTAATTACTTTCATCATCTTACAAAATCCCACTAGTTTTTCCTTGCAACCACTCCTCCTCTACCTTTTATACTAGAAACCAAAAATTAAAAAATTAGAAAGCCAATTAATATCAGTTGTACTTGTTTTTACCTGGTCATCCCTAGCACACAAGCAGAGAACCCACAGCAATATAGAGGATATCAAAAAGAGAGAGAGGTGCGA
Organism: Montemys delectorum; assembly: GCA_019843815.1. Classification (NCBI taxonomy): domain Eukaryota; kingdom Metazoa; phylum Chordata; class Mammalia; order Rodentia; family Muridae; genus Montemys; species Montemys delectorum. The sequence goes on along the minus strand of JADRCD010200409.1, from coordinate 5,110 downwards.
CAGAGAGAGAAGACGAAGAAGAAGAAGAAGAGGAAGAGGAAGAGGAAGAGGAAGAAGAAGAAGAAGGATGTGCATTCATGGAGTGAAAAGCTAGGATATCCATCAGTAATTATAGTAGCATAGATCTATGTATCTTGGCCATCTTTCACATAGACTTTTCCAACCCCATTTTTTAATTCCCATCTAATGCTTCTGCCAAGGATGACTTTGGCTGTGCTCTGATAAAGCTACCCAGAGATTTTTCCATCACATATAAATCATTCAAGCAATTGGTTGTTTTTCGACTCTTGAAGAAATGTACTATTTCTATCTTATTCCCAGGGAAGGTTTAAAAGACAAGCCTTGATCAAAAAAAAAAAAAAAAAAACTGAATAAAGTAAATTCTGTACAGGTGATGTTTATCACTACCTTGTAATCAACATTGTTTTAAAATCCTGAAACCATGATTTTTCCTGGAAGGTAGCTTCTATGCTTAATTTGGCAGGAGGTTCTGGTATAATGAGCTTTTGGGTTAGTTACTTTAATAGTCGCAACTCCCTACATCAACTGGCCCCTCCTCCCAAACAAAGACATCATGGCTAACAATTTGTGATATTAAACATCTTTAATGGGTAAGTTTATCTTTTTACCCACTATTGGAAACTAATTTGTAACTAAGAGTGGTGGGAAATGATGGCTGTCAGAGTTAGTTGGAACTCATTTCAAAACTCCCATCTGTCAGTAGTTCAGCATCATTGCTCAGAGACCCAAGATGATGCAGTTGATTACAGAGGAATGACATTTCCAGGTGAAATCCATTATTAAAGTAAACTAATTCCCAGTCATGACCTTATGGACCATAGATAGTCCCTCAGCGACCAGAGGCCTGCTGTAAATGGAAGATGAATACAGTCATTCATTTGGCATGTGCCTGATAAAAACATTTTCCAGTTTCCCCCTAACTCATTTAATGTTCATTTTAAAATGCATACCCAAAAGGACTTGATATTTAATTCTTTTATAAACTGTAAACACTTCACACTGTGGTATTTGGATATCTTACAGACTTTGTCTGTAAACAGAAGTTGCTTCAAGGCATATTCCAGATACTTGCTGGTACAAAACTTTAGAAGCTTAACAAGTCCTCCAAATGAGTGCCAATACTTTTTACCATTTGGATAGAAAAGGCACAGTTAGTGCAATGAGTGTTCCAGATGTTTGCATTTTAATGGCTATAATCATGCCTATCTCTAGCACATTTTCCTGATAAATCCTGAATTATAGACAGTACCTTGAAAGAGCTATTCCTAAAATTCATATCGAAATAAAAATTAAATATTTTTACATCTTATCATATTACTGAACTCCAGATGGAATGCAACATTAGGTTGCATAACAGCATGACTAAGCAATATGAGTTGCTTGGATTGGAATAATGTTGAATTGGGAGTGTCATTATAAAGAAATGGCTTAAGTTGGGGGAGGAAAGGGGATCTGCTCTTGAATAATCAGTTTTTCAGCCTATTATTTTGGCAAAGCCAGTTGTAGCATTTTTTACCTACCTGCAGCAAAATAGACCTTTTGTGTTTAAAAACAGACTTTATGGAAGAGCCAGTCAACCTATTTTATTAATCCTGTATTCATAACTAGTTCCTAATATCAAAGTGAATTAAAATCATTGACACAAACATGAAACTAGGATTTTAAATGGCAACTAAATGTTGAGTAGGAAATTTTCATTATAAATATTTATCAAGGGCCAAGCAGATGGCTCAGTGGATAAAGACAGTTGATGCCAAGCCCGGTGACTTGAGTTTAATCTCTGAGATTTACATGGAGGTAGGCCATAACTGACTCCCAGAAGTTGTTCTGTGACCTCTACAAATGTTCCATGGCATGCACACATGTGCATATGTACACACATGCAAACACACACACACAAGTAAAGTAAACATACACAAATAAATGGCAAGCACTCATAGGCTTTGAAAAGTATATTTGTATTTATTATAATTTTAACTCATCTCATATCCTCAGAGTTTTAAATAGCACAGTGTTATTTTTGTTAACAGAAATCAGAGCCAATGGTGTAATGACTTTATCTTTCTGTAAATGTTAGACAAGCCACACAAACTTAAACTGAAAAAGAGTACTCAATATTTTCATATTTTGTTAGATTTTAGTTGGGCAATGTACAAGCCAATGAGCCTAGAAGCTTTGTAAAACCAAGTTCACAATGTTCTTCACTCTTGAGCCCTAGAATACCTGATGGTCTGTCTACAAGTATTCAAGAAATCCAATGGGAGACCCTGATCTAATTCATGTTTACATTCCACAGAGGGATTCAGACTATAGGAGAAAACAATTCAAGCACTGTACAAGTAACAGTTGTTTTGTTTTGCTTGAACTAACAAGAAAAAAAATGTGACTAGTTTCTTACAGTTACATTTTCAAAACATATTCTGCCTCCTCCAGAATGGCCTGGGCCACATGTTCTCCCTCGCAGGTATCCAGTGAGTCATGAAACTTGAGAGGTGCATGCCATTTCCCCTCTGTGTGGGTAGAAGGATGCGTGGCTATGCCATTCTTGGTAAAGCTCTGATTTTAGCACTAAATATCAGATTGTTTTTTTCTAAAAGTTTTTGAAAAAAAAATCACTTCTTAAATAGCAGACTTTCCTATAATGTCAAAATTATGAAAATAATCATCTAAATATCTAACTGTAAATATTTATAGGTAATTTTTAGCAAAAAGTGAAGAATTTCTTGATTTGTCTGAATTAAAATTTACCTAACATATCTACAAACCATCTTTTAAGCATTTGTGAATTTACTTTACCGACATATTCAGAAGTCTTTGTGTTTTCTCAGAATTTACTTTTTCTAGACTTTATAGTCAACAAACTGCTCTACCCTTGTGGCTGAATTAGTAGGTATTATTTTATTTTATTTTATAAATAACTGTCCTATATAATTAGACTTAAGGACTTGAAGTGCTCTGGGAACTTGACTTTAGGGGTTAATAGTTTTGAGTAAGTACTGTTTTATTTAAAGCTTGACCCTGTAAAAGAAACTCCCTGGTTTCCTTCTCTAAAGGAAACTGTTTCTCTAAACTCTCAACTCACTCTCTCCATGATACTTCAGTACAATGCAGTACAAGCTTTTCCCATGTAAACTGATCCTTGAATTAGCTGGGCACCAATTGGATATGTGTCCTAGAGTCCAATTATGACATTAACTACCTAGAAAAAAGGCAGACTCCATAAGTGAGTGGTTCAGACTGCATCCTGTTTCAAGCACTAATCACCTCTATACATCTTCCCAGCTGGGCTACAATTCCAGGATTCCCATAAACCACCTCCTCATTTTTTTTTTTTATCATCTGCTATCATTGCTCAAGGAGTGAAGAGAGACACTTTGTGTGTGTTTACCCATTTATTATGAATGATTATCGTAGTAGCAGCCAAACAGAATGTGCATATAGGACAAGGAGTAGAGAGTAAGGTTGCCAGGATGGTTGAGCAGGTTCTACCTCCCAGCAACTCCATGAGGCCACAAACCTGGAAGCTCTCCAGATCCCATTTCTTTGAATTTTTATAGAAGCCTTCTCATTATGTAGGCATAATTGATGGAATCATTGGTCACTGGGGATAAAGTCATCCTCAAGGCCCTCAAGGCACCTTTCTAGTCATGGGATTGGTCCCCCTGGCAACCAGACCCTATCCTGTGGTTATGGGGACTTTCCAACATTCCCTCATTAAACTAAGCTCAGGTGTGACTGAAAGGAACTAGTTATGAACAACAAAAGATATTCTATTTGCCTTTGTTGCTCTTAGCACGTAGGAAATTCCAAGAGTTTTAAGAGCTCTGGGCCAGAAACAGAGATAAATATCAAATGGGTGTACTCATTATAATTTACAAGACCACTTACTGCAGTTGTTGAAGATTGGCCTTGGACCCTCCGGACATGGCATTAGGAATTTCTCTCCATCTCTTCTCAGGCCCTGTGCTGGGCAGGGTTCCTTCTATACCACTCTAACCCCTTTATGACATTTTGAATAAGTCAGAAATCTCTGAGAGTATGCCCATACAACTAAAGGGATTCTATAATCTTTAGAAAAACCATAATGTTTAGGCCAAATTGGGGCCATGGAAACTCTGGCCCACTGCTTCTATGTCTATTGAAGCTGCATATCTTGTTGTCAATTTGCCACTTGTACTTAAAATCTGCCATACAGGATCATTAACCTTTATTAAAAGGACTTGATAATGTCACTTGGAACTAGGCAGTTCCTGATTGTTTGCATATGCTATATTAGTCAGGAATGTCTACAGCTGCGAAGAAGAGTGTACCTGACCAAAAAGCTTAAGGAGTGAGGAATTACTTCTCTTATAACTAGGAACCTAGAAAGTTAATTGCTGGTGTTTGCTCTGCAGTTCAGTGATGCTCACAAATATTTTTCTCTGCAGTCCTCTGGGTCTTTCCGGTCATTTCCTGTGTTAAAGACAAGAAGAAAAGAGAGGTTCAATGTTTTTCCCAGCTGTATCCCTTTTTCTCAAGAAAGCCAAAACTTCCCATAATTACTCTCACCAGACTCTGTGGCATGTATACTTCCTTTTTCTTGGTCCTTAATGGAATATGCCTTAGTAAGTGATCATTAATTAATAAGTGACTGGATACATCACACTGCCATGTGAGGAGAAGTCTGCCTTTTAGAGGAATTTAAATTCACATAAAATTGAATTAAGAAAATGGTAAAAAACATCACATTCTTTTTTGAAAAAGAGAGAGCTATATTCATAAGAAACAAAGTGAGCCACTTTTCAGGACTCTTCCTGGCTTGCTAGCAGTTGAAAAATCAAGTGGTTTCAACAGTTTTCAGCTGACTTCTATCTTAAATAGCAAACATTAAATGCATGGTCAATACGTTTTTGTGGAGATTTTCCTTAAGTGTCGGCTCAAAACACAACAAATAAATGAAAATATTTAAAAGTTCCAGAAAGAAAGAAAGAAAGAAAAGTACCTAGCAGGTTGTTACAACTGCAGACTCTCGGGTTTCACCCAGCCTCCTCACAGAAAACCCGTGTGTGTGTGTGTGTGTGTGTGTGTGTGTGTGTGTGTGTGTGTGTGT